>BLSH010038375.1:120906-131971 GCA_018402905.1 Glandirana rugosa
CCAAACGGGAATCTTCGGTAGTGTCGGTACGGATGATTACCGTACCGACACTAACCAGTCACGTAGTACACTAGGTCGGAGAAATGCCATGCCATTAGTAGGCATGGCTGTGATGGCTTCTAAGGGCAAACCAGTGAAACGCTTGTTGATTGGCTGCCCTGCAGCTTCTCAACACGTGGAGTAAAATACCAGACCCGAACGTTTTTTGAAATGTCCGTGTTTGGGTCCGGGTCCTGGACACCGGAAAGTTCGGTACGGACCCAAACGTTACAGTCCGGGTTCGCTCAACACTAGTAGTGACGTGTTATGAACGTATAAAGAGAAAGTTCAGGTGCATGTAATTAGCGTCCGGCCGTTCCTGACGTCTGAGCATGCGTGTTTTGCACAGTACAACTTGTTGGACCTTCTTCTCTGTACACATGATACAACGGTCGTACGACCGCTTGTTGGTACTACCAAAGTTTTATAGTTTGCTCATACAACTTCTGTTGTACGACCGTCGGTACGTCAGCTATTCTAATCGCGCATACTAACAGTCGGATGATCGTACGATGAGCGGTCGTACGGCCGTTTTCATACGTCCGTCGAACCGTGTGCACGAGGCTTAAGAATTTTAAGATCAAAATAGGAAGCAGCTGAAAAAGGATTGAAACATTTGTAATAAACAATTCTTATGAAACAACCATGATTCCCATATATTTTTGTATCGTTACCAAAACAATCAACAATTCTAAGCAGTAATAAAATAGATTCCCGAATAACAAATAAGTATACAAACAGCAAGGTGGCCTACCTCCACAAACATTCCTCCCTTATATAACATAGGGCAATGCATTTTGGCCACTTCATCAATTTCTTCAGTGCACCACTGGCGCAGGTCTTTAGTAAATCAACCCCACAGTGTACACTCAATACGCTGTGTATATATATATATTTATATATTCTTGAACTGCCTTCACTAACTCACTGTATACAGATGGACCTATCTATCTAATATAGATTTCACTCTACACTAAACTGCCTGTACTAACTGATTGTATATAGATCACCCTATCTATCTATCTATCTATCTATCTATTTAATATTTTTTTCACAATAATCACTACACTGAACTTCCCGCGAACGCCCCATAATGTTCAAGTCGAAGTTACGTTCAACTCTAACAGCTCGCCCATCCATGGACCTGGATAGGAGGGCAGCAGAAGCATATAGAGGAACCAAACCCCTCCATTTTCCACCTGCTGAATGGCTGTGGGACAGAGAAAGGGCTTTCATTTGCTGCAGGAGGAGAACGGAGGGCATTGGTTCCTTTATATGCTAGCACCTCCGCTGTGCCTCCTATCTAGGTGTACAGGGGGGCTGCATGGGCCCCCTGGAGCATGGGGCTGGGTCACACTTGCAACCTCTGTAGGTACGCTCCCCTGCTATAAAACTATGTAATGGTCATTGTGTGCCTGTTATGCAGGACTTTACAGAAGTTTCCTTTGATGAAGGACATTTTCCTATTCCTACTGATAACAACCAAGCAGAAAAGGAACCTGAAGGCCTCCCATGTGGACCAAGGATTGTGTGATGTAATTAAAATCTATAGTGCTGTTTTGTGATATAATTTTTTGGTGGTGTATGTATTTTTCTATATTTGTACTATAAAGGAGAACATGTGGTGTTCAAACCTCTGGCTTGTAGATGTCACTATTAACAGGTGTTACAGGTGTTAACGCCCTCTACCCTAGGTAGGTGCTAGAGAGAGGTTTTTTGCTAGGTAAGGCAAATTTAGTCAGGCATGACTGCCTGATTGTTTTGATTCTGGGCTGGGAGTGGCTCAGGGAGTGGTTTGTGACTCGCAGGCAGTGACCTCTCGGTTACCTCCCCTTTGCTTCAAGAAGGTACTGGAAGGAAAGGTGTGAAAGAGGTTTTTGGGAAGCCCTGACCAACCCCAACCAACCCCCAATCTGGATTGGCAGGGGGCAGGCTTTCTCAAATAACTGGGGTCAGCCCAGCTGGGGAGGAGAGTTCAGGTGGAAGAGATGGAGCTGTCAGGGCCTTGAGGGAACCCCTAGTTGGGGTGGATGGCCTGGGAGAGCTCAGGTGCATCCAGGAGGAGAGTGAGATCCTGGAGGGAGAGAGCAGGAGAGGACAACAGGAGAAAGTACTGCCAGAGAGATCTCCAGGAGAGGAACTACAAGTGTCAGGTGTTGGTGAGCGATTCACACGCTGGAAAGCTGGAGGAAGCACATCGGAGCAGTTTGGTGTGAGAGACAGTCTGGGAAGGGTGCAAAAGCCAGTTGGGACTGTGGTGTCACTGTGGCAGTGGAGAGGGCCATGGAGGGCGGGCAGGGCCTGGAAGAAGATGGGCTGGGAGGAGTAGTCCATCAAGGCTAGCTAGCACACTATGTACTTTGCTACACATTGGGGGCCTGTGGTCCCTGCCTGTAATGGGCGGCTCGGAGGCTGTGCTAAAGCAACAGCAGGCCTCACCATGTGCTAGCTAGGCCCAAAACAAGTTTTGTGCAGGAGAGCGGAACAGGAGTTTATTGAGAAGCAAGTGTGTGCTGGAGGAAGAGAAGAGGTGTATATACAGGACGTGTATATACAGTATCTCACAAAAGTGAGTACACCCCTCACAATTTTTTAAATATTTTATTATACCTTTTCATGTGACAATGCTGAAGACATTACACTTTGCTACAATGTAAAGTAGTGAGTGTACACCTTGTATAACATTGTAAATTTGCTGTCCCCTCAAAATAACTCAACACACAGCCATAAATGTCGAAAACAAAAGGAACAAAAGTAAATACACCCTTAAGTGTAAATGTCAAAATTGAGCCCAGTTAACCATTTTCTCTTTCTGGTGTCATGTGACTCATTAGTGTTACAAGGTCTCATGTGTGACTGGGGAGCAGGTGTGTTAAATTTGGTGTTATCGCTCTCACTCTCTCATACTGGTCACTGGAAGTTCATCATGGCACCTCATGGCAAAGAACTCTCTGAGGGTCTGAAAAAAAGAATTGTCGCTGTACATAAAGATAGCCTAGGCTATAAGAAGATTGCCAAGACCCTGAAACTGAGCTGCAGCATGGTGGCCAAGACCATACAGCAGTTTAACAGGACAGGTTCCACTCAGAACAGGCCTCGCCATGGTCCACCAAAGAAGTTGAGTGCACATACTCAGCGTTATATCCAGAGATTGTCTTTGGGAAATAGACATACGAGTGCTGCCAGCATTGCTGCAGATGTTGAAGGGGGTAGGGGGTAAGCCTGTCAGTGCTCAGACCATACGCCACGCATTGCATCAAATTGTTCTGCATGGCTGTCATCCCAGTAGGAAGTCTCTTCTAAAGATGATGCACAAGAAAGCCCGCAAGCAGTTTCCTCAAGACAAGCAGACTAAGGACATGGATTACTGGGACCCTGTCCTGTGGTCTGATGAGACTAAGATAAACTTATTTGGTTCAGATGGTGTCAAGCGTGTGTGGCGGCAACCAGGTGAGGAGTACAAAGACAAGTGTGTCTTGCCTACAGTCAAGCATGGTGGTGGGAGTGTCATGATCTGGGGCTGCATGAGTGCTGCCAGCACTGAGGAGCTACAGTTCATTGAGGGAACCATGAATGCCAACATGTACTGTGACATACTGAAGCAGAGCATGACCCCCCTCTTCACACAGGGCAGTATTCCAACATGATAAGGACCCCATATATACCTCCAAGATGACCACTGTCTTGCTAAAGAAGCTAAGGGATAGGTGATGGACTGGCCAAGCATGTCTCCAGACCTAAACCCTATTGGGTATCTGCGGGGCATCCTCAAACAGAAGGTGAAGGAGCGCAAGGTCTCTAACATCCACCAGCTCCGTGATGTCATCATGGAGGAGTGGAAGAGGACTCCAGTGGCAACCTGTGAAGCTCTGGTGAACTCCATGACCAAGAGGGTTAAGGCAGTGCTGTAAAATAATGGTGGCCACAAAAAATATTGACACTTTGGGCCCAATTTGGACATTTTCACTTAGGGTGGTACTCACTTTTGTTCCCAGCGGTTTAGACATTAATGGCTGTGTGTTGAGTTATTTTGAGGGGACAGCAAATTTACACTGTTATACAAGCTATACACTCATTATTTTACATTGTAGCAAAGTGTCATTTCTTCAGTGTTGTCACATGAAAAGATAGAATAAAATATTTAAAAAAATGTAAAGGGTGTGCTCACTTTTGTGAGATACTGGAGATGGTCCGGTTCAAGTTTCAATCCAATTCACTGGGCATCCCATAACATCCCAATCCCTATCCAAGTTAATCCCGCATTTAAAAAAACCAAAACACAAGTACCGGCCTGTTCTTTATGACTCCGGATGAAAGGAGACAGTGTGATTGAGAGCAGAGTGACAGATGAACCACTACTTCCAGCAACCCCTACGGGGGCATAGCTACACAAGTATAATATTTCCTATACAATGTACAAGTTAGTTCTAGATCCTTTTCCTGTTATGATATATTCAGAAGGCTGAACATATTTTATGAATGCCTGAATTTGTTAAGAAAATACTTTATAACTACTCTGCCTCCCAGACTGAAGGCTGCATATAGTCTCTTTCAATTTTTTAGACAGTACTCCTGTCTGATAGAAGGATGTTAGGCATCTATAATCCCCACACACTCACCTAAGTAAAGTTGCTTATAAGGTAAGGCCAAAGCCAAACATCACTTTTTACAAAAAAATGTTGAAAAATGCATACACATATGGTAAATCTGCTGCACAGTTGGTCCTCAGTGACACCCCCTCTCCCATCCCATCAGCCCTCAACGATCACTATGGCAGAAAAACGATTTCCCTCCTCGGCTCCTGGGCGGTAGCAGAGAGGGACACAAACACCTCTAGTCCAGCATCACACAGACATTCGCCGCTGAACTGGAGGCCATGTGAGATGAGGGGATGAGCTGAGTGAGACAAGGGGAAGGGGCCAGGGCCCAGCAGAAGGCACAGGAGGAGCGTGAGTGGCACTGCACAGATCATCACTATGGAAGGTAGGGCAAGGAAGATGGATGCTGCTTTTATCTTTATGACTATCCCTTGTGCCATGTATGCAGTCTCTGGTCATCCCATGTGCCATGTATGCATCCTCTGGTCATCCCATGTGCCATGTATGCAGTCTCTGGTCATCCCTTGTGCCATGTATGCAGTCTCTGGTCATCCCTTGTGCGATGTATGCAGGCTCTGAAAATTCCTTCTGCCATGTATGCGGTCTCTGGTCATGCCATGTGCCATGTATGCAGTCTCTGGCCATCCCTTGTGCCATGTATGCAGTCTCTGGTCATCCCTTGTGCCATGTATGCAGGCTCTGAGAATTCCTTCTGCCATGTATGCAGTCTCTGGTCATGCCATGTGCCATGTATGCAGTCTCTGGTCATCCCTTGTGCCATGTATGCAGTCTCTGGTCATCCCTTATGCCATTTATGCTGTCTCTGTCATTCCATGTGCCATGCATGCAGTCTCTGGTCATCTCTTGTGCCATGTATGCAGTCTCTGGTCATCCCATGTGCCACGTATGCAGTCTCTGATCATCCCTTGTGCCATGTATGCAGTCTCTGGTCATCCCTTATGCCATTTATGCTGTCTCTGGTCATCCCATGGGCCATGTATGCAGTCTCTGATCATCCCTTATGCCATGTATGCAGTCTCTGGTTATCCCTTATGCCATTTATGCTGTCTCTGGTCATCCCATGTGCCATGTATGCAGTTTCCGGTCATCCGTTGTGCCATGTATGCAGTCTCTGGTCATCCCTTGTGCCATGTCCACAGTGCTAGAACATAGAGAAAGAAAGAGAAAGGTGCATGGCCTAGCGCATTATCCTTTGTAAAACATTTATTGAACAGCAGAGGTAATATACTCACAGTTGATAAACAGAATAAAATCACCTCATAATGATCCTCTAAGAGTGTCCATACAGCGCTACCCATGTCCCCTGGGGCTGAAAGGTAGTGTAGTAGGCTGACGCGTTTCAAGGATTTTCCTCTTCTTCAGAGCCGTGTAAAAAAGAAGTCTGGTCTCCGTATAAGCATGTGGTTTGCTGGGTTGATGATAAGACCTTGAGGAAATAGTCCTCTTTCACAGATGGATTGGTCCTTATTTGTCTGAGTACACTGCCAGATGGATGGTGATTGTGCAGTCCTCCTCCTGCATCCTACTCAGTAAATGAGTGTGCAGATGCGAACCAGGGTGGGCAGGTGTCTTACCATCAACCCAGTGCACCACATGCCTATATGCAGACCGGACTTCCTTTTAACAAGGCTCTGAGGAAGAGGAAAAGCCTCGAAACGCATCAGTCTACCATGCTATCCGTAAGCTCCAGAGGACACGGGTAGCGCTGTATGGACACTCTTAGAGGAGGATGATTATGATGTGATATTATTCTGTTTATCAAATGTGAGTATACTACTTACCTTTGCTGTTCAATAAATGTTTTACCAAGGATAATGCGTTAGGCCACGTGCCTTCCTCTTTCTTTCTCTATGTTCTAGTACTCTGGACTACCCCAAGTTGATCAAAGCAGAGGGACACGCATTATCCACTCAGTAGCATTCTAACAGAAATGTAACTAACTTCCACCTACGCCCACCGCACAGCACAGGAAAAGTTTATATGTTGATGTTGCCACGTCCACAGTCTCTGATCATATCTTGTGCCATGTATGCAGTCTCTGTGGACTGTAATGTAAGGAGGAGCTCTATGGACTCTTGTGTAAGGAGGAGTCTGTGGTGACCAAAGACTCCCTTACATCAGTTTCCCTTTACACCAGCATCTCCGTTACATCAGAGTCCTCAGAGTTCTCCTTTACGTCAGGGTCCAGAATGTCTCATTTTTACGCCAGGGTCCACAGACTTTGCACTTACACCGTAAAGGAGAACCTTGTATTGGGCTATATTAACCTGACCTTCATGTAAATGGAGAAATATGTTTTTTTCTTTATGTTATACCTTAAACACATTGCTAATCACATGAGTTACTTCTTTGTAGCTTAAATATTGATACTGAAAAAATATTGCTCTGAAAGCGGCCATTTTACTTTTTTGAATGGGGCTCTGGCAGTAAATTTAATAATTTTTACCAGTAAAAAGTTGGTGCTGTTTATAAATTTTGAACGTAGACAAAAATCTGCACCGGCCCTGGGTATAAACTCCACAACTGGAAAGGCTTTTTTATTAAAAAGATAGAATGGCCTTCCACTTGCAATAGTTCTAGCCAACTCTATAAGTTGTTTCAAAAAGAGGCTGGATGTATTTCTGAATACAAAAAAATATACCTGGCTATTAATATTTATAATATCAGACACTGTAGATTGTTGATCCAGGGAGTAACCAAATGCCTTAGAAGATCACTCATAATTTGCCTAAGAGCACAGCCATGAATAAAGAATGGTAAAAAAACAACTTCTCTTAACCATCCAAGAACAGTGTGGTGATGAACAATGCATTTTCCAGCATAATGGAGGGTCTTGCCATAAGGAAAAAGTGATAACTAAGTGGCTTGGGGAACAAAACATGGACATTTTTGGGTCCATGGCCAGGAAACTCCCCAGACCTTAATCCCACTGAGAACTTGCGGTCACTCCTCAAAAGGCAGATGAACAAAAAAAACCCACAATTCTGACAAACTCCAAGCATTGATTATGCAAAAATGGTCTGCCATCAGTCAGGATGTGGCCCAGAAGTTGTTTGACAATGACAACATGCTTCGGCGAATTGCAGAGGTCTTGAAAAAGAAGAGTCAACTCAACACTGCAAATATTGACTCTGCATAAACTTAAAGTGGATGTAAACCTGAAAAAAATTTTTAATGACGACTTCTACCTAGTACAGTAGAGGATGTCAAGTCATCTGTGCCTAGTCTTGCCACAAAGAGTTAATCCAGCTCTGAGCAATCCTCTTGTCTTTTTTCAGTAAGATAAAAAACAACACACAGATAAGTTTTTTGTCGCCACATCCCCCACTGCTGTGACTGACATCTCATTTCTTTATCTTCTGAATGGACAGAGTGTGTATGATTCCATTTTCACATCCCCCTCCTTTCTTCTCCAGCTCTCCCAGGATTGGCTGCTCCCCACCTCAGCATGATTGGGCACACTGAAGTCATGTGGTGCCTTTCCTGAGTTTTGACTGGATGTTACTCAAAACTCAGGAATAGGAAAGTAGGAGAGTATAGAGGTGGACAGGGAGTCTTGTGACATCACGACTCCGCCCACCGAGCTCCGGCAAAGAGACCCACCCACTGATTCCAGAGTTTTGCAGGGTTTCTACTGCTGAAGGGGGTGACATTTGCAAGGTAAAGATACATGCAGGAGGCTTGCGTGTATATATACACATTAATATCGTGCCATTAGCTTATACTGGGTGAGTGGTGGGTTTACATCTATTTTAATGCAATTGGCAACAAAAGCTTTTGACATTTTTTAAATGTTTGTAATTATACTTCAGTATACCAATGTAGCATCTGACAAAAAAGATCTAGAAACGCTGAAGCAGCAGACTTTGTGAAAATTAATATTGGTATCATTCTCAAAACATTTGGCCACAGCTGTACATGTACAAGCACAGTACACATAGACAGTACACTGCAAAGGCACTGAAATTGCCAGTCTGGCACAGCATAATAAACCAATACTTAAGGGTAGTGCTTATTTCTACAATAAGAATCAGTTTACTGTCAGTTTATTATTTCAACAGTTCTAATTCTCAGATACATTCAAAGAAAAAGTGCACAGTCTACAATAAAGCCATTAGTGTGTAGATTAACAGTCGCCACTTTTAATCAACTCCTCTCTCCTTTCTCTCTCAGCATTCACAATGACAATAGAGGTAATATCACACTAAAAAGACTACTGGTGCAGGACCCCGACATAAGGCTGCCCTTTTTGACCGTTACTGATCTATTTTTCTTTTTGATTAGTGTGATATTTACCTCTATTGTCAAAGTTGTCAATGCTAAGAGAGAGAGGAGTTGATAAAAAGTGGTGGTTGTTATTGTTCAACATACTAATAATGTAGCCTGTGCATTTTTCCTATGAATTTAATTGACAATTAAAACGGTTGTTGAACTATTGATTCTTCCTATCGCAATAAGCACAATCCACAAGTATTAGGTATGCTTCTTATGTTAGAAATAGAAATACCTGGAGAATAAAACATATTTGTTTCGATTCATTTGAAGGGAAGCACTTTTTACCAACATGACCCTTGCTCTATTCCACCGCCCTCTAGAGAGGTCCCCTGTGACACCTGTGCCCATCAATTCAGCATACCAGTGCCCACCAAATACAGCCTCATCAGTGCAGCCTACAGTTCCCATCAATGCCGCCTACCAGTGCCAATCAGTGCTGCCTATCAGTGCCCACCAATGCAGCCTACCAGTGCCCACCAAATGCAGCCTCATCAGTACCCATCAATGCCACCTACCAGTGCCCATCAATGTCACCTATCAGTGCTCATCGATGCCGCCTATCAGTGCTCATCAATGCAGCCTATCTGTGCTCACCAATGCAGCCTACCTGTGCACATCAATGCCGCCTACCTGTGCCCATCAATGCCACCTACCAGTGCCCATCAATGCTGCCTACCAATGCTGCCTATCAGTGCTCCCCAATGCAACCTACCTGTGCCACAAATGCAGCCTACCTGTTCCCATCAATGCTCACCAATGCAGCCTACCTGTGCCCAAAAATGCAGCCTACCAGTGCCCAGCAATGCTGCCTACCAGTGGAGTGTGACATATATTATCATAGGATCCGCTGGCCTAGGGGTGGGACTTTAATACAGCGCACCGAACATGTCAGAGCCGGAGCTCACTGACACTGCAGGAGATAGCCGCTGGAGAGAGGAGCGGAGGAGGGAGGGAGAGGAGAACTCTCTCTGAGGCCCAGGATCGGCCCAGCTGCAGCTCAAAGCTGCCCCACAGCAGGTGGCCCACTGGGATATTTCCCGGTATCCCGGTGGGCCAGTCCGGCATAGCTAAGCAGTGAAGGGCTGCTCCCAGTCACCCACAAAACAAAGACAACGCAAACCTTTTTGTTTCATTCATAAAGCAAACTTCAGTTCATTAGCTCTCTCAGGCTTGATGGCTCCTGAGTCCCAGGCCAGAGCAAATCTTTGCCCCGCTCCTGCTTATTTATACCACCTGTTGGTGGACACAAGTGGACCACAAAATCTGGTCCGGAACCAACCCTGCTAAGGTGGCTGGTAACACCTGGACCGTTTGCCTTAGTTCACTGAAAATTAACGCATGGCAGGTGAAACATAACATCCATTGATCGCCTCACTTTTCATAATGCCACACACTGAATACCCTCTCTGCAGAGGCTTGAGAAGCTGGCATAGCCAGCAGGTCTAATGCAAAAGGTTTTAGCTGGTGATAACAAGTGTCAGTCTTTGACAGCCAAAAATCTGTTGCAGTGGCCTCAATGATGGTGTCAACTTGATGCAAAAGCTCTTCCTTATATTTTCTGATCTGCTCTTTTATGCTGTTTGGGAAGGTCCTCTGCCTGGGTCTTCTCCAGCATTTAGAAAGAAATCGAAAGACTGGCTGCATAGATGTGGATGCCGGTGGCGGTGCTTCTTCCACTGCCTGAGATAGTTCCACGATATCTTCTTCAGACAATTCCTCATGTTGTGTGTGTGGCAATGTGGATTTTCTTGCGGCTTACTCCTCTGTCTTTTTAAGCAGTTCCTGAATATTCTCATCCACCACATCAACAAGGGTTTCACAGACAGTAGGGTTGATAAAAGAAGCAACTGCTGCAAGTGATGAGAACACTTCATCAGTTGGATCGAAGAATGAAGCAAAACGCTGGTTCGCACTCCCTTTCCTTTTCTGTGCAATTGTAGCAACGTCTTGGTAGCTAGTGTTCTGCTTAAATACCTCAAAGTGGCTGAGTAGATCAAAGAGGGCAGGGACGGCCTGGGACATAGACATGGGCCCTGATTTACTATACCTCCCAAATCTACTCCAGCAGTGTCTTAAAATAACTCCCAGTTAAAGGCAATTACAACTTCAGCTCTCACCCACTCGAGTAAAAT
>BLSH010038494.1:0-19140 GCA_018402905.1 Glandirana rugosa
TTTTATTCTTAATAAAACTTTATTTGGAAAAAAAAATAAAAATAGTGTGGATTCCCCCAAAATTTAGAGAACTAGATACACAAAGACAAGAGTTGACGAAAGAAGTACTTCCAATTTGGAATTTAACATACAAAAGAGCAAAAGGGAAATACAATTCACCACTAATTCCACTGAAAGACACCAATTTTTTCTTACCTGGAAAAGGAGTTTTTGCAGGTAATTTTGATTAAAAAAAGAAAAGACACAACTATGGGATTTAATGGAAAAAGCAATACGATTATCACTAGCGAAAATTAAAAAATAAAAAAATGGGTAGAAATCGAAGAATGGCATTACCTCCAATTGAGACACTTTGGGGTTGATTTACTAAAGCTGGAGAGTGCAAAAACTGGGGCAGCTTTGCATGCTAGCCAATCAGATTCTAACCTCAGCTTGTTCAATCAAGCTTTGACAATAAAACCTTGAAGTTGATTGGTTTCTGTGTGCAGCTGCACCCAATTTTGCACTTTCAAACTTTAGTAAATCAACCCTTTGTGTCCTCTCTTCCCCAACCAATAAAAACGGGAGAAAATGTACACCCATTAGAACATCTTTCGGTAGACAAAGAGAAAATGAATGGAGGATCCAGCGTATATAAGATTCTGAGAGAGGGGAGATGAGAGACCACCCTTCGTCGATAAATGGGAATAAAAGTTAGGCACACGAGTAAATGAGACATAATTGAAAAAAAATATACAAATTGGTTTCCTGCTCTGCTATTGCTAATAAAGGCAACTGAAATGAGGGGGCGTGGCCTATCAGCGGCCTGGAATGGCAGCGTGGTCTCTCAGCTCCGCTACCACACGGGACAGTTCGGCTCACCGCGACGCACAACCTCAGAGAACCAAGCCAGCAACAGACCGCAAGAACCTCCTGACACCCCTGATCAAGGGACTGAAGGAGAAAATCTCCACGAAACGATGCCTCATGGAGTTCTTCCCTCCGCCCGTCACAGCTCAGAATCCCCAAGATGGCGTAGATGGAGACATAGCTCTCCACGCTCGCGGCTTCTCTCCCTCCAGCACCGCTGAGGACATGGACAGAATGGACACAGGCAGCACTATAGGGGATCTCTCCCCCTCACATCACACTGAAAGAAGTAAGAGACCTCCTATGTCCCCAACTCTCTCCCCAGAGAAGGCACCTTCCCTGAAGAAGCAGCTCTGCATACCTCAGCATGAGGAAGAGCAACAGGCCTCCCTCGCTGCCCTCCCTGCTACTGATCAGCCTGCTTCAGAGCATACCTTGAAGCTAATGCTAATGAGCTTACATAAAGACATACAAAAAGAGCTCAGCCCCTCTATTTCTCAACTATCAGTCAGAATGGACAGTATTGAGGAACTAACAGCACTAGTGAAAATACAAGCCTCCACCACTACTAAGGCTTACAATGAGATGGTGTCCACCTTTGAGCAACAGTTGCACGAGATCCAGCGCATGCAATTAAAAATGGCGGACCTCGAAGACCAGTCACGCCGGAATAATATAAAATTCAAGGGCATACCTGAAAACATTATGCCTGCCGACCTGACCACCTATCTCCAGCACCTATTCCTCAAACTGCTGCCACATCTGACAGTCTCGGACCTCACCATAGATAGAGCGCACAGGCTTCCTAAACCGCCTCACCTGCCTAAAGAAGTCAACACTAACCATACATTCCCCCAAAGCTGAGGACCCTGAGCTGCCAAGTTCATACATGTTCTCGGAAGGTTAAAAGCATTCAGTCCCTATGGCGGACCACCGCATTTTTGTTCTCTTTCTCTGTCACCCCTGTTTGGTATAGGGTGCTACGCACACATACATATAATATTGTCTGTATTAGTTTCCCTGTTCATACAGCTGTATTAACATCACATTTTATTATTTGTTATCTCCCTGTTTCTCCTAGAATTCCACCTCCTTTTGAACTGCACATTACAGATTGAGCCTACCAGGGACTCTGTCCCAAAGTGATCTTAGGTGTATTGAGGCTGGTGAGTACTACAATGTGTAATCTTGTTCCACAACCCCCCGGTTCCCCCACCACTGTTCTTTTAATTCGAAAACTTTTCCAGACAGAAGCTATGGCATGCACAATTACCTCAATAAATGCTAATGGCCTTAACTCGCCATTTAAATGCAACATGCTCTGGCGCAAGGCCCTCTCTCTACACACGGACATTCTCTGTGTGCAGGAGACACACTTCGCTTCTAGTAACCAGCCCAAATGCTCTCACAGATTATTTACCCAATTTTTTTTGCCAAAAAAAGGCAGGCGTGATGATCGCCATTAAAAACTCCTTCACATTCCAAATTGAGCAGACTGAAATTGACCCAAATGGCCACTACCTGATCCTCACTGCAAGCGTTAATAGGCACCCCACGACCATAGTAAATCTCTATGCCCCAAACACAAGGCAAAAACGATTTTTCAAACAATTAGCGCAAAAACTACAACCCCTCCGGTGATCCCAAGTTATTGTCTGCGGGGACTTCAATAACATATAGACCAATATCTAGACACTATCAATGCCTCCAGAAAGACCACATCCATGTTACCATCCTTCTTAGCCAATGAAAATCTCTACGACCCCTGGAGATGCCTCCATGATGAGGAAAAAGATTAAACTTTCTACTCCAACGCCCAAAAATCCTACTCAAGGATAGATCTGCTCCTCACAGACCAGGACACGCTGCAAACGGTGTCAGACACCAAAATAGGACTAATAACTTGGTCGGATTATGCTCCTGTTAGCATGAAAATTTTTACTGCTTCTGCTACTACAATGCCAAAGATCTGGAGACTAAACATGTCTCTTATAGTGCGTCCCCCCTGTAGGGAGCAGATCGCCTTAGAAATCACCAATTTTTTCCAGGATAATGTGGGCACTGTGGACAATCCGCAGGTCCTGGGGAACGCCTTTAAGGCCTACCTACGAGGTCTATTAATCAAGTTGGGAGCCCACGAGAAGCGCTCATGAAATGCCGTGATCAGTAAGCTCCTCTCTCAGATCAAGCTCTTAGAACAACGAAATAAAAACACCCCCTCACCCCAAACATCCACTGAGTTAAAAAAATTACGCACACAATTAGGAACCCTGTTATGCCACAACTTTGATTTCCTTATAAAAAGGCTTAAAATGACCTAGTACACCCAATCTAACAAATCCAGCTCCCTACTGGCCAAACAATATAAACGCAAACAAGTGAAGTAAAAAATTCCTTACATGCTTAATGATGAAGGCAAAAAGCTTATTAAAGACATTGCTAACCAATTTGCAAAATTTTACTCCAAACTATACAATCTTAAAATTTCAGACCCTAAATCTATACCCGACCAATCTGAAATTCAGCAATTCGTATGCGGACTTCACTACTTTTTAATAAAACATACTCCTCTCTTCTCTCTCCACACTTATGCAATGTATACAATTATCTAGCACAGACTGGCACTAACTCCACGGAATCAATGGAGGCCATTAATTCAACCATCAACAACCATCCCAAAACTCGGAAAACCTTTTGACTCAACGGCCAATTATCGACCATTATCGCTACTCAATACCGCCATAAAGCTCTATGCCAAGATACTAGCAACAAGGTTAGCCCCTATCATCCCGGACCTAGTTCATAAAGATCAAGTTTGCTTTGTGACTGGTCGACAGGCCTCCAATGGAACTTGGCGCTTCATTCATCTAATCCAGTGGTCGGAGCATCATAGAACGCCTTCTCTGCTTCTATCACTGGACGCAGAGAAGGCGTTCGACCGAGTCCACTGGCAGTACCTCTCTCAGGTCCCCTCTAAGTTTGGCTTTGGAGGGCGAATCCTCCACTCCATCCTGAGCCTGTATACAACATCCACTGCCAAGATTTGGACTAATGTAGTTATATCGGACCCCCTGTCAATTTCCAATGGCACCAGGCAGGGCTGTCCCCTGTCCCCCCTAATTTTTGCTCTAGTAATGGGGCCACCAGCCCAAGACATCCGCGCATCCCCACAAATCAAAGGCATATCTATAGGCACCACGGCACATAAGATTGGATTATATGCCAACAACGTTATAATCTCCCTCTCAGACCCACTCAACTCGCTTCCACCACTCTTGCAACTTCTTGACACATTTAGCCGGATTTCTCTATATAAAATGAACTAAGCAAAATCATCCATGCTAGGTATATCCCTATCACAACCACTTAAACAATAGATCTCGGGAATGCGTCTCCTTCACTTGGGCTCCCAACTCGATTCTCACTTACCTCAATATCCAGCTAACTGTGCCATCCTCAAAACTACTCCACATCAACCTACAAACTGCTCACTAAAACCAGACAAATCACCCAGGACTTACAAAAAACAGCAACCCCGTGGGCAGGACAAATGGCCCTAGCAAAAATGTTAATTTTACCTCACATTCTATATATGTTTCGAGCATTGCCAATACCCATTCTAACCTCTGACCTCAAGAAACTTCAAGCCACTATAAACCTATGTGTATGGAAGAACAACTGACCATGCATACATCACAAGATTCTCTGTACGCCCACCAAGTATGTTGGTATGGGAGTCCCAAATATTGCAATCTACTACAAGGTCATTCTCCTAGATCAAGCTAAGATGTGGTGGAACCTGGCAACACAACCTACGTGGCTTCAAATAGAACAGACATCCATGGAAACTTCTCCAAAGTCCCTCCTGTGTGCCATAATGCTACAAATTCAACCCCACAAATCATTTCTAGACACTGTAACAGCAACGACAAAAGTCTGGAAATCAATACTCCAAATGACCACGGGCCTTAATCCCTTGCTTCTTTCCCAAATTCCACTGACCACTTTGGAATTCCTCATACCAAACTCCTTTTTTGCCCCTTTGGTAAAAGCAGGCATAAGCATATCAACTGCTGAGTAAACAATTTCAACTTAGCCCCAAGCACTTCTACGTGCACCTTCAACTGAGATCTGCACTTCACAAGTTAAACTTCTCCAGTGATACCCTAATAACCAACTTGACTCCATTTTACTTCAACACCCAAGCAACCACGAAAGGTATTTCTGGCATGTACAAACTCCTGCTCAGCCCATTGTCTCCAACTAAGTTAACCCCCATGCTCCCACTGGGAAACAGCTAATAAAATTTTTCATAACTGGTATCTCACGCCATCCAGATCGGCGCAGATCTATCCAGCAACATCCCCCTTATGCTGGAGACAATGCTGCCGCAAAGGTTCCTTATTTCATATCTGGTGGTCATGCCCCAAACTTAACAACTACTGGACACACTTGCCAGACTTCATCACCCTGCTTACCAACTGCCCACTCAAGCTGACCCCACAAATGGTGTTGCTGGGCCTAAACTCCCACCTCTGACCCCCTAAGTTAAACACCCTTATTAGCCACATCTTTATTGCAGCGCACCTGGCACTCGTCAGGAAATGGAAAAACCTAGCCCCACCTTCCCTGGAAGACATCATTACCATCCTCAATGAAAACTGTTGTCTGGAATACTCCTTCACCAAAGCCAATCTCACTGCATCAACCTTCCTGGAACAATGGAAACCACTGCTCCATCACCATAAAGGTCCTGGAGCCCTTTTATGAACATCCTATCCTCGCACACACCTTGTTTGCTCACCCCACTCTTTGGAACTAAAGAAACAAATCACAGCCCTCCTCAATACACCTGTCCTCTCTCCTCTCATCGTAAGACTCTAAAACTGTTAAAACTGCTCAATATGACTACACCAATTTGATAATCTCAATGATACCTGTATATAACTTATACTAATGCATTTGTAATTTTTATGCATTGTAAAAGCTCAACACTCTCTTGGCTAATCTGTAACCATACCCTGCTTAACTGTTATTTGTGACCTGTATCTTTAATCCAATAAAATGTCAAGTTAAAAAAAAAATAAGACAACTGAAATGAACTATAAATCTTTATCCAGGTGGTACATAACCCCCCAAATAGCCCAGAGAATGCAGTCAGGGAAATCAGCTAACTGTTGGCGGGGATGTAATAGATTGGGCAATATGGCACATCTATGGTGGGATTGCCCAAAAATCAGACTATACTGGAAGGAGGTATTGACCTGGATAAAAGAGATCTCTGGGATAGCGATACTCAAAGATCCCTGGGTTTGTTTATTCCATGGAATGGAGATCCCGATTAAAAGATATAAGAATACCCTGATACCACATCTCCTAAATGCAGCAAAAAACGTAATCCCCTTACACTGGAAGGATACAGAAAGTCCAACAATAAAGGAATGGCTAAAAAGATTTGAATTTAGATGCAAAATGGAACAGCTAAGATGGTGGGATAATGAGGAAGGAGAATCAAGTGAGGATATCTGGGAATGCTGGAAGAAGTTTAAAATAAAACATCAATACCTGGAAGTGATGGTTTTGGGAGAAATGGAAGTGAGGAGGGAAGAGGTGAAATGAGACGGAAAGAAAAGGAGAGAAGGAGGATGGTACGTATAGAAAGGTGGGGGTGGGGGGGGAGAGGGGTTATGATGTATTTATAATGTGAAAATGTCTATTACTCCCCCCGATGTTGGGATACATGGGAGATGGATGACTGTTGGTTTTATATTTGAAAATTAATAAAGATTATAATAAAACAAAAGTTTTGCTTGAACATCACCCATTCAGGTCTAACACCCAAACTTTCTGGGCACTTAGTGGGATGTTCACCCATCAAGCTCACAGTCAATAGGTTGTTAAGGTTTCCCCACTGAGAGCTGATTTTAAAAAAAGTATTGTACAAAAATGAATGTAAATTTTAAAAAAATTGGGGAAAAAAACAGGGCGTGGTGGGACCCTTTGGGTCTGGTATGGATTTTAACCACTTCCCTACGGCACATTGTAAAATGGCACCAGCAGGAACATTTCCTCCCTCCTGCAGCCCATCATAGTACCCGAGTACTTATGTGCAGCCCACACCTCATAGAATATACGTTGGGGTGTTTTCTTTCCAAAATGGGGTAATTTTGTGGGTAATTCCACTGTCCTGGTGCTCCAGGACCTTCAAAAGTGTGATAGGTCGGAATGACATTAGCTGTGTAGTTTATGCTTCTAGAACACCTGAAGGTACTACTTCAATGTTGGACATCTGTATGTGGCCAGACTGTGTAAAAGTCTCACACATGTGGTATCACCATACACGGGAGGAGTAGCAAAATGTATTTTGGGGTGTCATTTTTGCTATGTACATGCTATGTGTTAGAAATATCTTATAAATTGACCACTTTGTGTAAAAAAATACATTTTCATTTTCCTTCCACGTTTTTCGAAGAAATGTGGAAAAAAATGAACCGTTCAAAAGACTCATAATGCCTCATAGAATATATGTTGGGGTGCTTGCTTTCCAAAATTGGGTCATTTTGAGGGTAATTCCACTGTCCTGGTGTTCTAGGGCCTTCAAATTTGTAAGAGGTCATTAGGAAAGTTTATGTGTAATTTATGCTCCTAGAACGCCCAATGGTGCTCCCTGCATGTTGGACCTCTCTATGTGGCCAGGCTGTGCAAATGTCTCACACATATGGTATCACCATACTCAGGACGAGTAGTAGAATGTATTTTGGGGTGTAATTGGAAGTATGTATATGCTATGTGTGAGAAATAACTTTTTTTTTTCTTTTGACAATTTTGTATAAAAAAAAGTAATAATTTCTTAATTTTCCCAAGAATTGTGGGAAAAAAATTACAACTTCAAAAAACTAAACTTACTAAATACCTTGGGCTGTCTGCTTTTCAAAAAGGGGTCATTTGGGGGTATTTGTACTTTCCTGACATTTTCCCATATTTCCATATACATTTATTAAATCCCTATAAAGTATACATTGGTGCAGCTGTGCATGCTAGCCAATCAGCTTCTAACCTCAGCTTGTTCAATCAAGTTTTGACAATAAAACCTTGAAGTTGATTGGTTTCTGTGTGGAGCTGCACCAAATTTTGCACTTTCAAGCTATAGTAAATCAACCCCTATAACTTTCACACAGACCAAATAATATATACTTATTTTGGTTATTTTTACCAAAGATATGTAGTAGTATAAATTTTGGCCCAAATTTATGAACAAAAATGACTTATTTGAAAAATGTTATCATAGAAACTACTTATGTTGCAAAAAATAAAAAACCCAGAGGTGATTAAATACTACCAAAAGAAAGCTCTATTTGTGTAAAAAAAATGATAAAAAATGTGTTTGGGTACAGTGTTGCATGACTGAGTAATTGGCATTCAAAGTGTGAGAGGGCTGAAACCTGAAAATTGTTCTGGGCAGAAGGGGGTATAAGTGTCCTGTATTGAAGTGGTTAAAAAAATTAACGTGGGGTCCCCCCAAAATCCATACCAGACCCTTATCCGAGCATGCAGCCTGGCAGGCCAGGAGAGGGAAGGGACGAGAGAGCGCCCCTCCCGCTCCTGAACCATACCAGGCCGCTTGTCCTCAACATGGGGAGGGTACTTTTGGGTGCCTCCAAAGCACCTTGTCCCCATGCTGATGGGGACAAGGGCTTCGTCCTAACAACCTGTCCGGTGGTTGTCAGGGTCTGTGGGCGGGGGGCTTATCGGAATCTGGAAGCCCCCTTTGACAAGGGGGCCCCCAGATCCCACTCCACCATGTTAATGAGTATCAGGTACATTGTACCCCTACCCATTCACCAAAAAAGTGTCAAAAAGTAAAAACCACAAGAGACAGTTTTTGACAATTCCTTTATTAAAAAAGAAAAAAGTATCCCGCAATGTACATCCATCTTCAATCACGTTGCCCGACGCACCCGAAAATCCCCTTGTTAAAGGGGGCTTCCAGATTCCGATAAGCCCCCCACCAGCAGACCCCAACAACCACTGGCCAGGGTTGTCGGGAAGAGGACCTTGTCCCCATCAACATGGGGACAAGGTGCTTTGGGGTGGGGGAGCGCAGAGCCCCTCCACCCCAAAGTGCAGCTGATTGCAACCATCTTGAGACGACCATTTATTTTATTCTCTGGCACTGAAATTTTTATTTTTATTTGATGGGAACTTGCATATAAGCCTTTAACCTCCCTGGCAGCAATGTCTAAAAGCGGTACATTATTTTGCACAGCAATTTGGTGTTTTATATTGTAGGCCTGTAATTATTAGGAATAACTCACTTAAATCTGTCCAAACAAGAGTCTAGTAGACATCCCGGGTATGATAAAGTTTGAAACAAGAAATCATAAATTATAATATAATAAATAACTATAAATAATTATCAAAGATAATAATATAATAGTAATAAAATGTATTCAATAATGTAATTAAATCAAAAACACTGACATTTGCTCATTTGCAGAATTGTCGTTGTCGTCACTTTCAGTGTCTGATGATAAATTTCCCCAAAAATCAGTATCACTCAATTCTGCAAATGATTCTTATTTACTGTTTACTAACTGGTCAAAAAAACACTTTTGACGTAAAGGGACACTTTTTGGTTGCCATGGACATTCTCAAGTTTCCAGGCAGAAAGAATGACATATCAAATATAAAAGTGCATGCAGGGCACTGGGCAAACCACTAGGGACAAAGGGGATGTGAAATGATTTCATATAGTAATGTAATCTTACAGATTACAGTGTACTGTATGTTTACGATGTGTTTCACTTTTTGAATTTGCGTCAGCAAATCTGTGTGCCGACGCTCGCAGGGAACAGAGCCCGGCACACAGAGGCATCTAACTGACAATGTCTGAAAGATTCCCGTGCAGCTCACCCCAACTGGTCAGTGGGTGCACTCCATCAGCACATTACACTCTGCTTCATAATATAAGGTTAAAAAATGCTGAAAATCCAAAATGTTTTATTCAAATTTTATGGTACATAAGAATGTACTTTCAAAGGAAGACAGTTTCAGGCATCCCGGCCCTTCATCATGTTAACCATAAGTAATAAAAATCAAAGCAGAGTTTATATGTCCAAACAGCCAGAAACATGTCACAACAAAATGTGAATGTAACATACTGTGTTTCCTCTAAAATAAGACCTACCCTGAAAATAAGACCTATTGTGATTTTCCAGGAGGGCTGCAATATAAGCCCTACCCCGAAATAAGCTCTAGTTCAAAATGCTTGTAAAATCCTATAATCCACTCTATTACAGTATAATATAATGTACAATGTGTTTGTTTCTGTGTATTATTGTGCCAAATACCTTCATTCAGCTGACCTCCCGCTGCTCTCCTTATCTTCTCCCAGCTGTCAGCGGGGAATCTCGGCCCCTCTCTCTGCAATGCTCAGAGCGGGGAAGAGAGCTCCGGCAGGTTACGTAAGTGCCCAGTGACACTGTAACAAAAGTATTTGGTGCAATAATATTACAGAAACACACACATTGTACATTATATAATATAGTAATAGAGTGGATTATAGGATTTTACAAGTACTATAACTGATAATGCTAAATGCTAATGACTCCTGAGCTGCCAGGCAGGGAGGGAGAGGGGGCCAGAAGACAGGGAGCATAGGAACTGGAAATGATAAGACCTACCCCGAAAATAAGCCCTACCATGTCTTTTGTTGCCAAAATTAATATAAGGCCCGGTCTTATTTTTAGGGAAACACAGTAGTAACCCATTGTGGGGAAAAATGTCAATGAAACAAAGTAACCCACCCATGATACATTATAAATATTACACAGGATTTTTATGGGGCCAATAATTTGCACATCGCTTTACAAAATATAGGCAGGCAGTACAGTTACAATACAATTCAATACAAGAGGAATCAGAGGGCCCTGCTTGTTAGAGCATACAGTCTAAAAGGAAGGGTCAAGTGATACAAAAGGTAATAACTGGGGGATAAGCTGATGGAGAAAATAAAAGTTTAATTCTTGGGTGGAGGCAGGATAGGCTTCTCTGAAGAGGTGGGTTTTCAGGGATCACCTAAAGGTGGATAGAGTAGGAGGTAGTTAGACAGATTGGGGTAAGGAGTTTCAGAAGATGGGAGAGGGTCTGAAGAAGTCCTGGAGGTGAGCAGAGAAGATGTTTTGATTAGTATTTTTCGAAATGAGATAAGTGTTGTAATGGGGCAGAGTTGTGAACGGCTTTGTAGGTGGTTGTTAGTATTTTGAATTTGATTTGTTGGGTGAACCGAAACTAATGGCGGGATTGGCAGAGAGTGGTAGAAGACACCGAACAGTTGGTAAGGTAGATGTGTCTGGCATCAGCATTCATATTGGACTGAAGGTGGGATAGCCTTTGTAAGAGTAAGCCAATAGTTACAATAAGTTGCAATAATCAAGGAGAGAGATAACCAGGGAGTGAATTAGAAGCTTTGTGGTGTCTTTGGTTATTGTGTATTTTGGAGATGTTGCAGAGGTTGAGGTGATAAGATTTGGATAGTGATTGGATATGGGGCCAAAAGGAGAGTTCAGAGTCCAGGATTACACCTAGCACCCTGGCCTGCAGGGACAAACTGATAGTTGTGCCATGAGTCTTGACAGAGAAGTCAGGGGGAAGAGAAGCATGGGGGAGGAAATATTATGAGCTCAGCTTTGGATAGACTGAGTTTAACCTCCTTGGCGGTATTCCCGAGTGTGTCTCGGGGTGGAATTTCAGTACCATTAGCGGTAACCCCGAGCCACACTCGGGATTGCATCGCTGGATCCAAGGCAACGTTACTCACCTTGTCCCCTGGATCGAGCGATGTCCCCCACCGTGTTTGCGAGCTCTATCTTCCGCCCGATGCCTCTGTGTGCCGGGCTCCGTACCCTGCGAGCGTCGCGTCGCACTGGGGCAGAGACCGGAGGCAAATTCAAAAAGTGAAACACACAGTATACATACAGTGCACTGTAATCTGTAAGATTACATTACTCTATGAAATCATTTCACATCCCCTTTGTCCCTAGTGGTTTTCCCAGTGCCCTGCATGCACTTTTATTTTATATACCAACCAAAACTTGTCCCTTTACGTTAAAAGTGGTTTTTGATCAGCTAGAAAACACCAATAGTAAATAAGAATCATTTGCAGGATTGAGTGATACTGATTTTTGGGGAAATTTATCAGGCACTGAAGATGACGACAGCGACAATTCTGCAATTGAGCAAATTTCAGTGTTTTTGATTTAATTATATTACTGAATAAATTGTATTACTATTACGTTATTATTTTTGATAATTATTTTTAGTTATTTATTATATTATAATTTATGATTTCATGTTTCAAACTTTATCATACCCGGGATGTCTACTAGACTCTTGTTTGGACAGATTTAAGTGAGTTATTCCTAAGTATTACAGGCCTACAATATAAAACGCCAAATTTCCATGCAAAATAATGTACCGCTTTCAGCACCAAAAATCTGAAATAATCATACCGCCCGGGAAGTTAAGGAAGTGATGTGATGTCCAAACTGATATGTCTGTTAGTAAGTTAGTGATGCGTGAGGCGACTGAAGGGGTGAGTTGAGGGGAAGAAAGATAGTCTTGGGTGTGATTTACATAGAAATGATATAGGAAGCTGTGGGAGGCCATCAGCTGATCCAGGTAGGAGATGTAGCTTAAGAATAAGAGCGGTCCAAGGATGGAACCTTTGGACCCTGACAGAAAAAGGAAGAGGAGAGGAGGAGGACGTAGAGTTGTAAGTGACAATAAAAGTGTGGTGAAATAGGTAAGATGAGAACCAATGAAGAATACAGTCAGAGACCAAGGGAAAGAAGTTTTGAAGAGAAGGGGTGATCAACTGTATCTAAGGCAGCAGAGAGGTTCAAGAGTAAGAGTACAGAATAGTGACCATTGGCCTTAGACTTTAGTAAGTCATTTGAGAGTTTTAGGGAAGCAGCTTCTGTGGAGCGTTGAAGGTGAAATCCAAACTGAAGGGGGTCAAGAAGGTTGTCCTCAGTGAGGTGGTGGCTCAGGTGGTTATAGCCTAGGCATTCAGAGAGTTTGGAGGTAAAAGGGAGCAAGGGGATGAGTCTTAGGTTGTCAAGATTGGTGGAGTCCAGTGGGGGCTTTTAGCTAATTCCCGTCCAGCCTATAGCAAAATGACAGCCAGGCGGTGGTTCAGTTATCCTGACCGGACGTCAAATAAGATTATCAGTACAGCCTCTCCGAGGATGCCCACCCAGGACCACCAGGGATGCCACCCAGGACCACCAGGGTTGTGCCCACCCAGAACCACCAGGGATGCTCACCAGGACCAACAGGGATGCCACCCAGGACCAACAGGATGCCACCCATGACCACCAGGTATGCTCAATAGAGATGGCACTCAGTGCCCATCAGTGGTCCCTGCCAGTGCTGCCTCACAGTGCCATCTATCAGTGCTGCCTATCAGTGCCCACCAGTGCCACCTATCAGTGCCCATCAGTGCCCATCAGTGCCACCTATCAGTGCCCAGTGCCACCTATCAGTGCCCGTCAGTTCCACCTATGAGTGCCCATCAGTGCTGCATATCAGTGCCACCTATCAGTGCCGTCAGTGCTGCTTATCAATGCCGCCTATCAGTGCTTATTTACAATATTTTGTAACAGAAACAAAAAAAAATGTTTTTTTTTAATTTTCAGTCTTTTTTTATTTGTAGCACAAAAAATAAAACCCAGTGGTGATCAAATACCACCAAAAGAAACCTCTATTTGTGGGGGAAAAAAGTTCAAAATTTTGTTTGGGCACAGTGTTGCATGACCATGCAATTGTCATTCAAAATGTGACAGCGATGAAAGCTGAAAATTGGCCTGGGCGGGAAGGGGGAAAAATGCCCAGTATTGAAGAGGTGAAAGTATAGGCGTGACTAGTGCCATTTTAAAGGGTTAGGGAAGATGCCAGTAGAGAGAGAGAAATTGAAGATGTGAGTTATAGAGTGTAGAATAGAGCAAGAGGGTGATCGTAGTATTTGCAAGGGAATGGGGTCCAGGGGGCAAGTGGTTAGGTGGACATTAGAAAAAAAAAGTTTAGTGGCTTCCTCTATATTAACAGGGATGAACAAGAGATGTATTGAGTGTGCAGATTGACATGGAATATTGGGTGGAGGAGATATCTGTACAGTGGAAATCACATCACAAATTGTATCTGTCAGGAAGGGTATGCAAGATGGCCCCTCTAGGTTCCTATGCGCAGTCGCAGGCCAGTTCCCTGCCCTGCATATGCAGTTAGGAAATGTGCACATGCTCATGCACATGTGTTTCCGTACATCTGTGACAGTTCATGGCGTCAAACAGCTATTTAACTGAGCCAGTGATTTGCTCCAGCCTCATCTACAGCATTCCCATGCCACCTGCACTCTGCTACTCTGCATGTGATTCCAGTTACTGATCCGGCTTGAGTTGACTATTCCTTAAACTCTAAGAACCCATACACATTATTCGATTTTCTGCAGATTTTTGTCTTCAGATTTACCAAAACCATATAATATGAGGTCAAACCTTAACAGTTTCAATTTGCAAGCCCTTACACTACATGGTTTTGGTAAATCTGAAGGAAAAACATTTCAGAAAATCTAATAGTGTGTATGGGGTCTTTAAGTGACAGTAGCATTGCAGATTTATCATTTTTGTATTGTATGCTAATGATCTCAATTTGGAGTTTAATCTGGAGTTTAGCCATGAAAGCCATGCTAACACCATCAACTATCTTGATGTCACATTGGTGGGCCATTACATCTCGGGCAGTGCACAAACTTGAACCTTTCTGAAAGAGAGTGCTGGTAACTCTCTTCTTTTATCTACATTCTGTCACCCTCCACACAAGATTCCGGTAGATGAATTCATTAGAGCACGGTGCAATTGCTCCAGTGCCAACAGTTTCAAAAAGGAATGCAATATTATTGCTTCCAGACTTAAAGAGATAGGATACCAGGACTGGCATATTAATAGAGCTATTGCTATAGCCTCTAAAAGGAGCAGAAATACACTCCTCAATAAAACAACTGCTAATAAACATCAGCATAGGAACAATGGTAATAAGGCGATTACTTTTGTTACCTCATTTTCTCAGGAATATAGCCAAATTAAGGAAATCATATCTAAATACTTACCTGTCCTTAATGCTGATGAAGCTTTGATTCCTGTCCTTTCTAATGGATGCAGGTTTTCCAGCAGGTGTGCTTGGACACTTGGAAACATTTTATCCCCCGGTTTATTTCAGTCACCAAACCCTATATATACTTGGTAGAAACCCATTTCTAAAGGGAGCCAACGGGGTGCAATACCTCCTCATGTACAGCCTGATATGCCAGATATTTTACCTGTCTTCTAACTTCTCTCGTTCTTCTTCCAAACAGTTCAGAAGCACTAGACGACCAAAACAATGCCATCATGGCGACAATTCACACACTTATGCTTCTAAGAAATGTTCTTCCGAGCACCCTACTTTCACATCTTTGGGTAACACAGTGGGAGTTCTTCCCCCAGCACGAGATGATGTATCAAGTTCACATCCTGTGGCCTCTAATGGTGATGGTATGAATGCCTCTGCACCTTCTTCTACACACAAAATCCCTACTTTTTTTTACCCAAAAACCAGGGTAATGTGCCCCCCCCCCAATTAAATCATGACACCTTGGCACATGATATGAATACACCTCACCTCCATGTAATTAACCTATTGTCTCACTCCCTTATGCCAGATGAAATGAGTGTATTGTTCAAAGGACTCACCTTCTGTCCTGACCACAAACTTGATACATTTGAGATCATTAAAGATTTGCATCTATATACATGTAAACTTCTACTAAAAAGCATGTATGACAAAAACACACCAGGCTCAGAGGAACCTAGAAGCTTCAGTGAGCATCAGGCGTTAAGTAATCTGGTTAGTTCATTAGAAGAAAGCGGTCCTAGGGACTTAATTGAAAAGAGGAAAATGCCAACCCAAGGCTTGTGGGACTTTAAATGAGGACCCTGACATTAGGGTCGGGAAATCCCTCCATCCCTATTGACATGAAAAGGGGGAAAGGGGTTTGGGACTTTAAGTGCAGCATGCATCCTGGAAGCAAGTTGACATTGTAAACGGCTCAATGCATTTTGCGGTCTCCACCACTCATCAGGAGCACTGCGTACAAGGTATCTAGATAGTGTATAAAGAGACAATAAGTGAGATTGATGGACTTTGGGGGGAGAAAAGAAGGAGTATCAAAAAATCAACCCATACTTACAAGGTATCTGTGACAAAATAATTTGTGATAGCGAATGCTGAAAGTAGGCCGGGGGTATTGTCTCAGATGGGAGCTGAGACAGTACAAGATTGTGGCAGGGAAACAGAGCAGCTACAGATGGTGATGTGGGAGGACACCCCGCAGCGCATAGACGCCACTCCCCCCAGCGCCATGTGAGAGACACTGGCTTTACGTTGGAGTTATTGCACTGGCTTTTGGGGTGTTCCTTCTTAACATCCACATGAGGGAGTTTGTTGGCACCCATTGCCAAGTGTCACATGCTCTGGTGATGGCACCCTTCTCCCAATTAGTCGCCAGTGTGACGTTGGCGGTCCTAGATGGCCACAGTGGGGTATTTATATTCCCCTGTTTCAGGCATGAGTGCTCCTGCTTTGGGTTGTGGCTGGTGGCTAGTTTTATACCACCATTGCAGCAAGCTTTTTCATATCAGTTAATCCAGGTAATATTTTTGAGTTTCCCTCCTTTGGAGCACACCCCTTTTTTTTATTAGGACTATTTCTTTTTCCAGATTTTTCTTTTTTTATGCCTTTTACACTTTAATATATCCCTTACACTAGCATCAATTTATTCAGGCACTAGCTATCCATAACTACCTTTTTCACATGACTTTATGTCATTTATACACATAAATATAAATAAACATATACATAGATCCCCAGCGTGACACTTTTTATGGATAGTCTGGCGATAATCACACTCCCGACCACATCTCCATCTGTAGCTGCTCTGTTGCCCTGCCACAATCTTGTACTGCCTCAGCTCCCGTGTGATACAATACCCCCGGCCTGCTTTCAGCATTCGCTATTACAAATTAGAGTCACAGATACCTTGTAAGTATGGGTTGATTTTTTGATACTCCTTCTTTTCTCCCCCAAAGGTTCATCAGTCCCACTTATTGTCCCTTTATTCACTACCCAGATACCTTGTACGCAGTGCTCCTGATGAGTGGTGGAGACCACGAAACGCGTTGAGGCGTTTACATCCTATCATGCGTTTACAATACAGAAAAATTTTGATTTTTGGACTTTTTAGGTTTTTATGGTACTGTTTGAGACAGATATGTACTTATACTATGACAATATTAATCATGCAATTTTACTCTGTCACCCAATTTGTCAATTGTGCACTGCCATATGTGTATATATACGAACTTGTGATTTTATTATGTATTTACCTATGATACTGTGGTTTAATGTTTGATGCCCTGTGCAATAAAATACATTGATTACTTATTTACATTGTTAACTTGCTTCCAGGATGCATGCTTCATTTAAAGTCCCAAACTAATTTCCCCCATTTCTAGGGACTTGATTGATACCATTGACATTGAATCTTTAATCCAGCAAATAGGCCACCCACCCACAGCTACAATTGCTCCACCCATCAAATCCCAATTAAAGAAAACATCTGATATATACCCATCCCCAGTTCCAACCATGAGATTTCTGTGTTTTTGAAACTAGTCTGTCAGGAAATAAAAGCACTACAGATTTCCCCAAATTCTATCAGTAACCTTACTCCCAATGAAAAGGTGGCATTACAAACACTGTCCAACAATCACCTAATTACCATAGAACCTTCAGACAAAGGTGGAAACATTGTCCTTATGGACAATGACAAATACGTAAATATGTGCATTGAAATACAACACTGAGTGGTATCAACCAATATACAGAGTGGTGATTGACACATTTAATGAAGAATTCTACCTTATAGTTGACTGTGCCTACTATAATAATTTCATCCCTAAACAAACATGGGAATTTGTTAGAAACACCTTCCCAAAAGTACCTACCTTCTATTCATTGCCCAAGGTTCATAAAAATGTAACTGATCCCCCTGGGAGGCCCATCATCTCTGGGAATGAGGTTATTACCAAGAACCTGTCTAGGTTGGTGGATGAACACTTGAGACCGCTTGTCTCGAGTATACCATCATGTATTCATGACACCATCCGCCTCTTGCAGATTCTTAAGGGCCCCCATGTCTCTGGTGGCTCCATTTTGGCCACCATAGACGTGGAGGCTCTATATAGCTCCATACCTCAGATAAGTCACCATGAACAATCTTTTAATGAATTCATACTTTTATTACTTGAGTACATATTTGACCGCTTCTACTTCCTCCAGGTGCAGGGAGTTGCTATGGAGACATGCTGTGCCCCAGTCTATGCCAACCTGTACCTGGGGGAGTGGGAACAGTCAATTTTCAGAGATGGGGATCTCTCTATGTATACGGCCAACATTGTCATGTGGTACCGATACATAGATAACATCTTTGTACTATGGGATGGCCCCGTGGAGTTACTCGAGGAGTACCTTACAGCCCTAAATATTAACACGTACAACCTAAAATTTACCATGTCACGGAGTACGACCCACTGCACTTTTTTAGATGTTGAGATCTATAATAATGAGGATAACTTTTTAGCCCTGCAAACTATTTAGAAAACCCATTGCAGGGAATACAATTTTGAATTCCTCAAGCTTCCATCCTCAGGCGTTTACATCCTATCATGCGTTTACAATACAGAAAAATTTAGATTTTTGGACTTTTTAGGTTTTTATGGTACTGTTTGAGACAGATATGTACTTATACTATGACAATATTAATCATGCAATTTTACTCTGTCACCCAATTTGTCAATTGTGCACTGCCATATGTGTATATATACGAACTTGTGATTTTATTATGTATTTACCTATGATACTGTGGTTTAATGTTTGATGCCCTGTGCAATAAAATACATTGATTACTTATTTACATTGTTAACTTGCTTCCAGGATGCATGCTTCATTTAAAGTCCCAAACTAATTTCCCCCATTTCTAGGGACTTGATTGATACCATTGACATTGAATCTTTAATCCAGCAAATAGGCCACCCACCCACAGCTACAATTGCTCCACCCATCAAATCCCAATTAAAGAAAACATCTGATATATACCCATCCCCAGTTCCAACCATGAGATTTCTGTGTTTTTGAAAC
>BLSH010038520.1:23344-37695 GCA_018402905.1 Glandirana rugosa
GGGGGGTGGGACTGGGGCGTGGGACTGGGGTGTGGGGGGTGTGGGGTCAGGGTGCGGGGTCAGGGTGGGGGGGTTGGGGTCAGGGTGTGGGGTCAGGGTGCGGGGTCAGGGTGGGGGGTTGGGGTGGGAGGAGTGGGGTCAGGGTGGGAGGAGTGGGGTCAGGGTGGGGTCAGGGTGCGGGGTCAGGGTGGGGGGTGTGGGGTCAGGGTGTGGGGTCAGGGTGGGAGGTGTGGGGTCAGGGTGCAGGGTCAGGGTGGGGTGGGGTCATTGGGTCGAGTGTAAAAAACATGATACAATGACCTGTTTTCTCCCCCTGGTGTGAAGTGTTGGGGTGACGATGGATACACAACAATGTATCAGATAATAGGATGTGCATTGGAGTCTCCCCAGAAGCAGGGTGCAGGTGGTCGCTATGCACAGGGATAAAGTCAGAATGAACGAGCTGCATGTCATCCAATCTATAGAGGAGCTCCCTGCTGAGCTTTGTCTTCATTCTCTCGGCAGACGCCATGCCTCCCTCTAGGTGGTTTCTATGATTTTACAGCCGGAAGGAAATCTATGGAGGGCTGACAACTCCCATGTATGAAGAGCCGCATCCGATTCCCACGTCTGCACTGAGTTATCATCATCTAGGCAGATAGAAGTCTGCGGTACCGGGAATTTCCCATCATGCAGCAGCAGAGGAGCAGATCGGCTCTAAGTGGACAACTGCAGTGCAGTTTAGTGTCATAGCTTTTGCCATGGAACTTCATTTGCAAGGAGAACATCACAGCTGGCATTGCCTGGTGAAGGGGTGGGAAATGTTTGCCACCCGCCCTGATTTCCATGAGCTCTTCAGCAGAAATGTTTCCCTGCTTCAGGATCCTGGCAGCTATGACAGAAATCAGCAAATAACTGTCAGGGTTTGATATCAATAGGCAGTACAGCCGGCCCTCCTGTACTGGGCCTGGGCCCCATCAGTTCAAAAAGGGGGGCCCGGGGACCTGCTGAGCAGGAGGGCCGGCTGTACTGTATTGCAGACACTGATCCTTTTCTGCCTCCCCCTGCTTCTCCTCCTCTCCCTCCCTCCAGCTGCACTGCAGGGGGATTGGTTGTAGACATGCACCCCTTCTATCTGCTGCCCAGGCCCCCTGTGTGCCCCTTTCCCCCACAGCGCTACCGGCTTCCCTCCTCTCCTGCTGGCAGCTACTGCAGGCACACAGAGGGATGTTTCAGGATGAAGAGTGGGGGAAGGGGCCGGTAAATATTTAATTTACCGGCCCCTTCCTTTCCTGAATGAACACAGTGAGCGATCAGTACCAATCACTCCTGTGTCCATTCATCACGGAAGCATAGTAAACTATTTACTATGCTTCATTTTGTGAATGAGCAGGAAGTCTCCAAGCCCTTCCTATTGGTTCAGAGAAAGGGACCAATACATGTATTACCTCAGTCAGCTTCAGCCAGGGGGGGCCCTGTCATGTGGGCTGTATGGGGCCCCGTGATTTCTAACAGCAGCCCTGTCAATGGGATATTAAACTTTTGCATGCCAGGTCCTCTTTAACAGGCAACCATTGAGCTGACATAAATCAGAGGTGCAATTCCCAATCTACAGAAAGACTCGGTTCTTCTTCTTCTATTAGAATCGTCTTTAATCTTAGGTACAGAATTTACACAGAATGGTGGCTCCGCCTCTTCCGGTGGTGTAAGTGCCGGGCCCAGCACCGGGCCACGCGGGTCGGGTCCAGGATTTATTGATTGGTGCCCAGAATGTCGGCCAGCATTTTGGTGGCGTGCTGGGACTGCCCAGAGGCGTACTCCTCCAGGCTCCGCCCCATCGCTCGGTGTAAGTTTTTGGTAAGTTTGGTGACGACGTCTTTGAAGTTGCCGCTCCGGCCGGGCAGCACGCCGTTCCCGGTTATATTACTCAGGAAGAACCACAAAACGGGCAAAACGTGGCGTTCCACGGCCTGCGGCTTCCGGGGGTAGACAGAGGATACAAGACCTGGGGGGACAATAGAGAAATGGGGGGTTCATTATGGAAATAATAATAATCATCAATAATAACTCAAAACATCAGGGGCTTCTTGTAATTGGCTAAAATATTTGGCTGGAGCAACAACACGATGTGCCTCACCTTGTAGACCATGAAAGTACCCGCGCTCGTCTTCAAATCAGCCCCAGCCCCCGCAGAATCCTTTGAATTTTAGATCAAGGCTTCTGCCCAGGTAGAGATTAAGCTCCACCCAGTGGCATAACCAATAGCCAGAGAGCCCCACATGGTGCCTGGGGTGGGAGGTGTCCCCTTAATTTGTAGTTATGCCCCTAATCACCTTCTGGCTGATGCTAAGCAGTGCCCCCCAGAGCCCAGGAGTAGAAGGGCCCCCATAATTCATAGTTACACCCCTGCTGATGTTAAGCAGTGCCCCCAGAGCCCAGGAGTAGAAGGGCCCCATAATTCATAATTGCACCCCTGCTGATGTTAAGCAGTGCCCCCAGAGCCCAGGAGTAGAAGGGCCCCCATAATTCATAATTACACCCCTGCTGATGCTAAGTAGTGCCCCCAGAGCCCAGGAGTAGAAGAGCCCCATAATTCATAATTACACCCCTGCTGATGTTAAGCAGTGCCCCCAGAGCCCAGGAGTAGAAGGGCCCCATAATTCATAGTTACACCCCTGCTGATGTTAAGCAGTGCCCCCAGAGCCCGGGAGCAGAAGGGCCCCATAATTCATAATTACACCCCTGCTGATGTTAAGCAGTGTCTCAAAGATCCCTGAAGTAGAAGGGGGCTCCATAAATTGTGGTTACACCCCTGGCTCCACCCCTGCTGATGTTAAGCAGTGCTACCAGAGTTTAGCAGTAGAAGTGTTAGTGTTCAAATCTGCCCCAGCCCCCGCAGAATTCCTTGAATTCTAGACCAAGACTTCTGTCTATGTAGATATTAAGCTCCGACCAGTGGCATAACCAATAGTTAGAGCGGCCCACATGGCGCCTAGGGGGGAGAGGGCCCATAATTTGTAGTTACTCTCCTGGCCCCACCCTTGCTGATATTAAGCTTTGCCCACAGAGCCCTTGATCAGAAAGGGCCCCATTATTTGTAATAACACCCCTGGCCCCACCCCTGCCGATGCTAAGCAGTGCTACCAGAGCCCTGCAGTAGTAGAGGCCCCATAATTCATAGTTATACCCCTGACTCCACCCCTGCTGATGTTATGCAGTGCCCCCAGAGCCCTGGAGTAGGAGAGGCCCCCATAATTCATAGTTATACCCCTGGCTCCACCCCTGCTAAAGTTAAGCAGCGACCCTAGATCCTTAGAGTAGGAGGGGGCACCCAGAGCAATGGAGAAGACAGGGGTTCCATAATTTGTGGTTAGACCCTTGCTGATGCAAAGCAGTGCCCACAGAGCCCTGGAGAAGAAGGGAGCTCTATAATTTGTGGTTCCGCCCCTGCTGATGGTAGGCAGTGCCCCGAGAGCCCTGGAGAGGCCCCATAATTCATAGTTATACCCCTGGCTCCACCCCTGCTAAAGTTAAGCAGTGACCATAGATCCTTAGAGTAGGAGGGAGCACAGTGTCCCCAGAGCAATGGAGAAGACAGGGGTCCCATAATTTGTGGTTATGCCCCTGCTGAAGGTAAGCATTGCCCCCAGAGCACTGGAGTAGAAGGGGCTCTATAATTTGTGGTTACGCCCCTGCTGATGCTAGGCAGTGCCCCCTAGATCCTTAGAGTAGGAGGGGGCACCCAGAGCAATGGAGAAGACAGGGGTTCCATAATTTGTGGTTAGACCCTTGCTGATGCTAAGCAGTGCCCCCAGAGCACTGGAGTAGAAGGGGCTCTATAATTTGTGGTTACGCCCCTGCTGATGGTAGGCAGTACCCCCAGAGCCCTGGAGTGGAAGGGAGCTCTATAATTTGTGGTTAGAGTGGAAGGGAGCTCTATAATTTGTGGTTAGAGTGGAAGGGAGCTCTATAATTTGTGGTTAGGCCCCTGCTGATGGTAGGCAGTACCCCCAGGGCCCTGGAGTGGAAGGGGGCTCTATAATTTGTGGTTACGCCCCTGCTGATGCTAGGCAGTGCCCCAGAGCCCTGGAGTAAAAGGAGCCCCATAATTCCTAGTTACACCCTGACCCCACCCTTGCTTATGTAAAGCATTGCCCCCAGATCTCTGGAGTAGGAGGGGGCCCCACAATTTGTAGTTATCCAATTGGCCCCCCAGAGCCTCTACTGCCCATTGAAGTGCTGACAGTTTAGTGACAGGGTGGAGCTTAGGGCTGTAGGAGGTGGAGCTTAAAGTGAATCTCTAACCAAAACTTTTTTTTATTTTTAGCTCTGGATGGAGTAGAGAAGGATTAGAAATCCCTATCAGTTTTTATCTGTGGTGTGTCCCCACTGGGGAGATTCACAATCTATTTGTCCTGGGGACCGGTGTCACCGGGACAGAAAATTTTGAGAAATTTGAAATTGAGACACCTGGAAGCCATTGTTCTACCACCCTCTGAAAAGTGATCCCCCATGGATCCCTTTTCAGAGGGGCAGTAGAGACGGCTGCCTGTGTAAACAAGGCCTAAGACTACCAGAAAACATCCTCTGTAATCTGATGCCTGGAATAAACTAGATTGGATTTTATTGGATCTTGGTGAGCTGACGCTGCCTGTGGATCTTGTTGAGTCAGCAAATTGCAGTACTGTACTCACAGACTGGGTCTTAGGAGGTTTTCCTTTTACACATTTGAGGCAGAACACCCAGGGAACGATGAGGTGACATAAAACACTTCGAGGATCCATATGGGTTGTTGCCCTACAATCATTTTATCCATGTCCAGTTCACCATAAAAAAAAAGTACCAGAGAAGATCTGGGCAGAGTGGAGAAAGGAGGGAACCTCTGGCAGGTTTTTATTGCTGGCTGGTGAAGCTGTATTTGATGGGCACAGGTGAGGCTGTATTGATTGGTACTGGTGAGGCTGTATTTGATGGGCACAGGTGAGGCTGTATTGATTGGCGTTGGTGAGGCTGTATTTGATGGGCACAGGTGAGGCTGTATTGGATGGGCACAGGTGAGGCTGTATTGGATGGGCACAGGTGAGGCTGTATTGATGGGCACAGGTGAGGCTGTATTGATTGGCGCTGGTGAAGCTGTATTTGATGGGCGCTGGTGAGGCTGCATTTGATTGACGCTGGTGAGGCTGCATTTGATTGGCACAGGTGATGCTGTATTGATTGGCATTAGCGAAGCTGTATTTGATGGGCACAGGGGAGGCTGTATTGATTGGCTCTGGTGAGGCTCTATTTGATGGGCACAAGTGAGGCTGTATTGATTGGCGCTGGTGAGGATGTATTGATTGGCATTAGCGAAGCTGTATTTGATGGGCACAGGTGAGGCTGTATTGATTGGCATTAGCGAAGCTGTATTTGATGGGTACAGGTGAGGCTGTATTGATTGGCGCTGGTGAGGCTGTATTTGATGGGCACAAGTGAGGCTGTATTGATTGGCGCTGGTGAGGCTGTATTTGATGGGCACAGGTGAGGCTGTATTGATTGGCGCTGGTAAGGCTGTATTTGATGGGCACAGGTGAGGCTATATTGATTGGCGCTGGTGAAGCTGTATTTGATGGGCACAGGTGAGGCTGTATTGATTGGCGCTAGTGAAGCTGTATTTGATGGTCACAGGTGAGGTTGCATTGATTGGCACTAGCGAAGCTGTATTTGATTGGCACAAGTGAGGCTGTATTGATTGGCGCGGGTGAAGCTGTATTTGATGGGCACAGGTGAGGCTGTATTGATTGGCATTAGCGAAGCTGTATTTGATGGGCACAGGTGAGGCTGTATTTGATGGTCACAGGTGAAGCTGTATTTGATGGTCACAGGTGAGGCTGTATTGATTGGCATTAGCGAAGCTGTATTTGATGGTCACAGGTGAGGCTGTATTGATTGGCATTAGTGAAGCTGTATTTGATGGGCACAGGTGAGGCTGTATTGATTGGCATTAGTGAAGCTGTATTTGATGGGCACAAGTGAGGATGTATTGATTGCCGCTGGTGAGGCTGTATTTAATGGGCACAAGTGAGGATGTATTGATTGGCGCTGGTGAGGCTGTATTTGATGGGCACAGGTGAGGCTGTATTGATTGGCGCTGGTGAGGCTGTATTTGATGGGCACAGGTGAGGCTGTATTGATTGGCGCTGGTGAGGCTGAATTTGATGGTCACAGGTGAGGCTGTATTGATTGGCGCTGGTGAGGCTGTATTTGATGGGCACAGGTGAGGCTTTATTGATTGGCGCTGGTGAAGCTGTATTTGATGGGCACAGGTGAGGCTGTATTGATTGGCATTAGTGAAGCTGTATTTGATGGTCACAGGTGAGGCTGTATTGATTGGCATTAGTGAAGCTGTATTTGATGGGCACAGGTGAGGCTGTATTGATTGGCATTAGTGAAGCTGTATTTGATGGGCACAGGTGAGGCTGTATTGATTGGCGCTAGTGAAGCTGTATTTGATGGTCACAGGTGAGGCTGCATTGATTGGCGCTGGTGAGGCTGTATTTGATGGGCACAGGTGAGGCTGTATTGATTGGCGCTGGTGAGGCTGTATTTGATGGGCACAGGTGAGGCTGCATTGATTGGCGCTGGTAAGGCTGCATTTGATGGGCACAGGTGAGGCTGTATTGATTGGCGCTGGTGAGGCTGTATATGATGGGCACAGGTGAGGCTGTATTGATTGGCGCTAGTGAGGCTGTATTTGATGGGCACAGGTGAGGTTGTATTGATTGGCGCTGGTGAAGCTGTATTTGATGGGCGCTAGTGAGGCTGCATTTGATTGGCACTGGTGTGGCTACATTTGATTGGTGCTGATCACATTGCATTTGATTGGCGCTGATCAGGCTGGGCAGGGCAAAGGGGGTGGAGTCAGGGGTGGAGCCAAGGGTGGGCGGCAAAATGAGGTTTCGCCTACGGTGTCAAAAATCCTTGCACCAGCCCTGGACTTACCTGACAATCGCTCGGTCACATCGCTCATGGCGCGGCCGCTGAGGAACCGGATGCGGCTGGCGAATGGTTGCAGAAGCCACAGATTGTCTGTAATGTAAAAATGATTGTTAATAAAGTTTTCCTGTCTGTAGGAAAAGCTGACAGTTAACGCTTTTCCCTCCTTTCCTTCCAATGGGGAAGCAGCTAATCTGCAGCCATGTGACTGACATTCCAGAAACTGCGCCCGCCCGTGCCCGCCCCTGATTACATCATTCTGCCTGACAGCAGAAGAAGGGTTCAAACGCAACCTTTCCCATTCTAGCGCAGTGCTGCACAAATGCATGCGTCCAATGCAGGCTACAGTGGTTGGCGAGAAAAGGCTTTGCCTGCAATCCTAATTCACCTCAATTGGGCCTCCTGAAGAAATGCAACCCAAATGAGGCCAAACGCAGCCTCTGAGCCGTCATCTAAATGCAGCCACCCTGCCCTAAGCTGGAGCATCGACTTACAGTTCCTAGGCTGATTGATGGTGCAGCTTTCCTGGGTCTCTCCTGGGCTCTGGTAATTGTTTGCTTCTGCCTGCTGCTGGGTGGTGTCCCTGACAATGCTGTTGGGTGGCTGCACTACTCAGAGGTATGAAAATGTCTCCGTGGCCAATCACAGGGAGGTTCACGGTCGGTGGTGCAGGCTGGGAGAATGCAGATTTAGGGGTGGCCTTGGGAAGTCAGTCTTGCCTAGGGGAGGGATGTAGATGGTTGTCTGATCCTCTTAGGCCTGCTGCCTGGGGAGAGTGACCATTTGTTTGGATAAAGACCTATGATTGGCCCTTTGTATCTTACGTGAGGGGTCAAAGCACCATGGAGGAACTGAGGTTCAATCCAGGTATCTGAGAAACTGGGCAGACGCTTGGATCCTGACTGCAGTGCGGTGGCCTCTCCTCAAGGAGTCGGTAATGAACTATTTGGTATCTGATATCCAAGAATGCTGGGATGGCTTAAAGGTTCTTAACCTGTGAAGGATGGAAGTACTTTTTATCACTCTACTGGTGACAGCCAAGTCCATGGGTGTCCTATGCCCCAACCCTCTCCTCCGGGAGTGTTAGGTGAAAGCTGATAAACTCCTTATTTGCTCTAAAAACTGACAGCCTGCTCACATTGTTTCACCCCTGCCGAGGACTAGACCTTGGGGTGAATCCTGACCTGCCCCACAACTGAGGTTCCTCATATACCTTTGGGGGTCATGGGGTAGCAACATCCACTACTCCTTGGGGACTATACCTGGGGGGTGAAATGCTGGTCTGAGGTTCCTCATATACCTTTGGGGGTCATTAAGGACTAGACCTAGGGGTGAAATGCTGGTCTGAGGTTCCTCATATGTCTTTGGGAGTCATGGGGTAGCAACATAAAATACTCCTTGGGGACTAGACCTAGGGGTGAAATGCTGGTCTGAGGTTCCTCATATACCTTTGGGGTTCATGGGGTAGCGACATACACCACTCCATTAAAGACTAGACTTGGGGGTGAAATGGTGGTCTGAGGTTTTTCATATATCTTTGGGGTTCATGGGGTAGCAACATACTCTACTCCATTGAGGACTAGACCTGGGGGTGAAATGCTGGTCTGAGGTTCCTCGTATGTCTTTGGAGGCCATGGGGTAGCACCATACAATAATCTTTGGGGACTAGACCTAGGGGTGAAATGCTGGTCTGAGGTTCCTCGTATGTCTTTGGAGGCCATGGGGTAGCACCATACAATAATCTTTGGGGACTAGACCTAGGGGTGAAATGCTGGTCTGAGGTTTCTCATATACCTTTGGGGATCATGGGGCAGCAACATACACTACTCCATTAAAGACTAGACTTGGGGGTGAAATGGTGGTCTGAGGTTTCTCATATACCTTTGGGGGTCATGGGGTAGCTACATCCACCACTCCATTGAAGTCAATGAGAATGAGTTCACCTGCCTATGACGGGTCCAGCAGAGGTCTGTGTACACAAACAATACAGGAAGCCCCTCCTGATCATCATAGGAAAGACGGAACGCTCACTTCTTTTAAAAGATTTGTACAAAGGCATTCAATATATCTCAGCATCTACTAAACAAAAGCAGGCAAAGATCCAAGATAAAGTTTGCTAAAAACGTTGTAATGAAAAGACACAAATTAGAGAAAAAAAATGTATTTTCCCCAAAAAATGTGAGGAGTGTTTGTAAGAAAAGAAAAAAACAAGGAAAATTACAGGCTATAAAGCCAGCAATAATGAATATAACATGGGGGGGGGGGGGGACGGTCCTCTTCATCTAGAACAGGGGTAGGCAACCTGGGGCCCTCCAGCTGTTGCAGAACTACAAGTCCCATCATGCCTCTGGGAGGAATTGTAACTGCCAGCCTTGCAATGCCTCATGGGAAATGTAGTTCCACAACATCTGGAGGGCTACTGGTTGCCTACCACTGATCTAGAAGTTACATTTGGCAATGGCTTTACCTATATTTACCTATATTTTTCATGAGCGTGTCAAGGACGGTCACTGCGGCTGTGTAGATACCGGTGTGCTTGGAGTTCAGGTTGTCTGTGATGACGGTCACCATAGGGACTAACACATGGTGCAGACTGTCCTTCAGAATGGGGATCATGACCACCGCAGACTCCAGAGCAAACTGATTGACCTTCTTGTTGGCATCCTGCATCCTCGGGTTAAAGGCATCAAATATCTGTGAATATAATAAAAATAATAAAATTCTGCTTGTTGGAGGGGATGCTGAATAAAATGAAATCGGTTTCATGAAGTTATGAGATTTTGGAACAAAGCTAATTTACTAAACATTTCCACAGCCACCTATAATGCCCAGTGACCAGCTTATGGCATTCCTCCTACGTACTTCTGTTATATGCCAGTCTGCCTTTAACCCCTTCCTTACCCGGCACTTAAACCCCCCTCCTGCCCAGACCAATTTTTGGCTTTCAGCACTGTCGCATTTTGAATGACAATTGCGCGGTCGTGCGACGTTGTACCCAAATAAAATTTGCGTCCTTTTTTTCCCACAAATAGAGCTTTCTTTTGGTGGTATTTGATCCCCTCTGCGTCATTTCTGATCGCCGCTATAAACAAAAAATGAGCGACAATTTTGCAAAAAAGAACATTATTTTTTACTTTTTGCTAAAGTACAAATCCATTAAAAAAAATTATTCATCAGTTTTGGCCGATATAAATTCTTCTACATATTTTTGGTAAAAAAAAAAACCGCAATCGGCGTATATTGATTGGTTTGCGCAAAAGTTATCGCGTCTACAAACTGGGAATTGATTTATGGCGTTTTTATTATTTTTTTTTTTTTTTACTAGTAATGGCGGCGATCTGCGATTTTTATCGGGACTGCGATATCGGGGCGGACATGTCGGACATTTTTTACACTTTTTTGGGACCAATGACATTTATACAGCGATCAGAAATTTAAATGTCCACTGATTACTGTGTAAATGTCATTGGCAGTGAAGGGGTTAACCTGCAGGGGGCAGTGAAGGGGTTAAATATGTTCCCTGGGTGTTCTAACTGTGGGGGGGCAGGGCTGGCAGGGACATAACAGATCTAACTGATCCCAGTGACAGGGATCAGTAGATCTGCTATGTCCCCTGTCACAGAACGGGGAACCGCCGTGTTTACAACGGCGGTTCCCCGTTCTGAGGCTCCTAAAGGCGATCGCCGGGTCTCGGGCGGACATCGAGTCCGCCCGACCCACGGGCGCGCCTGGAGCGTGCGCAGTGGAGGACGTCCATGGACATCCTCTGGGCATTTCAGGTCCGCGCTGGAGCCGTACTTCGGCTATAGCGCGGACCTGGAGTGGTTAAAGCAGTGGTCCTCAACTCCGGTCCTCGGGACCCACTAACAGGCCAGGTTTGCAGGATAACTGAAATACATCACAGGTGATATCATTTGTTGCACAGTGATTGCAGTATTCTAATCTGCATCTCCCCAAGGTAATCCTGAAAACCTGGCCTGTTGGTGGGTCCTGAGGACCGGAGTTGAGAACCACTGCTTTAAAGCGCCCCCATTGCCCTTGGAAATTCACCTTCCCCAAACGAGGGGTCTTTTTATCACAGTTTTCTCTTAAGATTCCCAAAACTTTCACAAATATTTCTAATTGAATCCTATGTGGAAAATATTTGAACCTTGGTGAAAGTTGCGTGAATCTTGGGTGAAAACATTGACCCCCTTCAGCTTCCACACCCATATACCTCTTTCGGGTCATAGCAGTTTATAGCGGCTTTGTATAAATGGTGAAAGTACCTGTGGTGTTCTTCAAATCGATCCCTGAAGAATCCCTTGGATCCTAGACCAGGACTTCTGCCCAAGAAGAGAATAAACCTCCCCACCGCTGATGCCAAGTCCTTCCTCCAGAGACTCTACTGCCCACTAAAGTGCTGGCATTTGGCAAGGGGCAGGAATTGGCATTAATGAGAAAAGGGCTTAGAGCAGCCTTTCTCAACTTTTTCAACACCAAGGAACCCTTGAAATAATTCTCCAGTCTCGGGGAACCCTCTGCTAAAAATGTAAAATCTACAACTTATGATACATTAGTGTGATGGTCAATGGGAAGAATGCTCCTTACACTTGTGGTCATTGGGAAGAATGCTCCTTACACTTGTGGTCAATGGGAAGAATGCTCCTTACAGATAGCTAAAAAGATCAATGGTGTCATTGGGAATTTATCTGAGAGGTAGAAATTGACCATTGCTCAAGGAACCCCTAGCAACCTCTGGAGGAACCCCTAGCAACCTCTGGAGGAACCCTGGTTGAGAAACCCTGATCTAGAGTATAACTCAAGCCAAATCTACTCTTTGTTTAATTGGATAGAATAGGGAAAGGTTGGATTCTTCTGTCACGTTTTCATTGCTGTGTCCCTGAGATGAGATCCAACCTCTCCATTTGTTTTGAGCCAGGAAGTGATAGGAAATTCCCATAGGAAAAGGCGGTGAGGGAAAAACTTCCAATGACGGAAGTTGTTCTGGTGACATCTGTGGAAGAAGGGATTTCCCCTCTCTTCCTGTTGTCTCTGTTGAACAGGAAGTGAAGAAAAATCTCCCCCAGAGGACAAGGAATGCCAAAAAAAGACATTCCCCAATTTATCCAACACTAAATCAAAAAGGAGATGCACTTTAACCCTAATTATTATTATGTTATAAAGTCGGATGGCTAATATTGTTTTAGAGATCTTTGTGTGGAGATTTTAGGAAAAACATTGTTTTTTTATGCTTGAGTGTTCAGCCCAGTTGTTACATGTTAGCCCTTTGGCCCTCATTGGTAAGTCTGCGCAGGTTCTGATGTATCTAAGTCATGGTGGATCTATAGTAGAAGTAGGGGGTCACATTCAGCTGGACTTCTTCCGTAATGATGAAGGCACTTTGTAGCTTTTCCAAGAAACTTCTTCACTTCTAATGATTGTCAGGAAGATACCCCAAAATGTATATCCACACAGGTAGTGCAGACACCCTCATCCAATCACCATGGAATGTGTAGATGTGGATTGTCCAAGAACAGAATGGGAGGTTGAGGAGGCACCCTGAGACAGAAGCATGTAAAGTACCTCAAAAAAGACCCATCACCCAAAACACAAGAAAAGGAACCTGTCCAGTGCAGTGAGGGATGCAAAGACCGGTACATTGCTGGAAGGGGATGGGCAACCTACCAATGGCCCAAGGGGGTGGGCAACCTACCAATGGCCCAAGGGGGTGGGCAACCTACCAATGGCCCAAGGGGGTGGGCAACCTACCAATGGCCCAACGTAGCAGGACAAATTCTACAGGTCAAGACCTGGCAGCCTTTCTACATCTTAAGGAAAGGGGACATTCTTTGGAAGACAGTGAGGTCACACTTTGGACAGAGAGGAGGACTGATTCACAGGGAGCATCAAGGAGGCCACCTATCTCCAGCTGGAGCAAACGTCAATGAACAGGGGTGGGGGCTTTATACACCATCTGTATTCCATATAATGTGCTCTTCTAACATCTCTACCATGGCTTTTCAACAACAATTCACACCTTCAGCCACGTAAACCAAAGAATTAGCAGCAAACGTATGCAGACTTCCTGGCACCAAGGATGGCAATGATGTAACTGGAATGGGGGGATTCCACAACTTCACTCTTCCCGTCCTTTTCTTGGAAATCAATGTCGATCACCCGCCTCTCTCAATCAACCATTTTGCCCCCAGAGGAACCCCTAAAATAACTTTTTTTTTAGGTCTCAGGGAACCATTACTACAACCAGTTCATTGGGGGTCAATGGGAAAAATGCCCTTTATATTAGTGGTCAGTAGGAAGAATGCAACCCTTACTGTGGACCGGAATGTCAACCTTGCATAAATTTATAAAGAGCTTCAGAGATCTGGCGCTGGGGCCATGCTACATTTATTTTGGTGTTGAGACAGAAAAGAAGCCACATGCATTTTGGAACCCATAATCTCCATTTGTCATCCATGGTCTTGGGTTCCTTTTGGGGCCTTCAATCGAATTGATTGCAACCATCAAGTTGCTCCCTTGAGTAGTTAATGTCATGGCGGCCCAACTATTGATTGTAGATGTTGTGGGTGAGTGGATTTTTGCATTTTACATTCCATGAGAATTAACAGAACAAAAACCACTTTATTTCACTGAAGAAGCCCATCTGGGCGAAACGTGTTGGATTTTTTGCTTGTGGATCATTCATCAATGTTTAGTGTGATCAATAAACTGAGATAGCCATTTATTTGGTACCACATTACAAATGTGCGATATAAACATCATTGTCTAGGGACATAACATGTTGAATGGGGTTGATGATCTGTAATATACCTTATAGGTAATATAGGAGATGGTTTTTTAAGGTGTATCAATGTTTTTTTCTGAGAGACCATCCACCCTTAAAATCCTTTTCTTCAGTGTTGTGGTGTTTTCTGCTATTTGAACAGTTATAATTATAGTGAGGAGATGGTGGGTTTTGATGGTTTTTGACCCAAAAGATTGTTAAAGCTATAAAGATCATTAGTGTGATGCCCCTGGCTTTGCCAAGTGGTCTTGGGCCCGGTTCTGGTGAACCGTTTCGGTCCCCGTAGTGTGATTACTAGAAATATCGAAATTGTTAGAAAACCCAGTTTTTGGTAGTTTTGGGTGGTAGAGGAGTGATATTAATATTGACAAGTTTATCGTCTTTTGTGGTGTTGTGACTTCTTTTCCTAAAATTCCCACCTACCAGAGAGTCTTTTTTTGTAACTATGTGGAATTTTTTGGTAGAGGATATAATGGATATTCCATATAATGTCTAGTAGTTGGGGTAAGTTGTACAATACAGGGATCTGTTACTACAAATATAGCGTGTAAACATTACACCATGGTTTATTTACCGATAGAGTCAAATAACTAGTGTGATTTGTAACTACTTA
>BLSH010038520.1:69639-81623 GCA_018402905.1 Glandirana rugosa
TAAAAATCGCAGATCACCGCCATTACTAGTAAAAAATTAAAAAAAAATAAAAACCCCAAAAATGAATTCTCATCATCCGTAAACGCGACCACTTTTGCGCAAACCAATCAATAAACGTCGATTGCGATTTTTTTTTATCGCAAATATGAGGAAGAATATAAATCGGCCAAAAACGGTGAAAAAAAAATGTTTTTTTATATTTTTTTTTTGGATTTGTATTTTAGCAAAAAGTAAGAAATTTGGGTTTTTTTGCAAAATTGTCGCTCTTCTTTTGTTTATAGCGGCGATCAGAAATGACGCAGAGGTGATCAAATACCACCAAAAGAAAGCTCTATTTGTGGGAAAAAAAGGACGCCAATTTCGTTTGGGTACAACGCCGCACGACCGCGCAATTGTCAGTTAAAGCGACGCAGCGCCGAATCGCAAAAAGGGCTCCGGTCCTAAAGCTGGAAATCCTTCCGGTCCTTAAGTGGTTAAAAAAAAAAATATTATACTTACCAAGGTGGATACAGCATTGATCCGATGCTGCATCCCTCCCCCGCTGCCTCTGCGCTGAAAAGGAGTGATCAAACACTGCTGATCGCTCAGTTCTTCCCTACACTCTGAGCAGAGAGCAGGGGCTGTCAGTCATTGGTTCTCTGCTCTACCCCCCCCCCCCCAGCGCTCACTGGCATGTTTCACTATGGAGGGTGCGGGAGTGGTGAATGCTGTCAACTGAAAAAGGGTTACAGGAGAGCAGAACGAACTGCACTTCTGTGACCTATAGGAAAAGTATAGCCAAAATGTGGCTATACCTCTCCTTTAATGTGCGTTCTGTTAACCACTTAAGGACCGGAAGGATTTCCAGCTTTAGGACCGGAGCCCTTTTTGCGATTCGGCGCTGCGTCGCTTTAACTGACAATTGCGCGGTCGTGCGACGTTGCACCCAAACGAAATTTGCGTCCTTTTTTTCCCACAAACAGAGCTTTATTTTGGTGGCATTTGATCGCCGCTGCGTCATTTCTGATCGCCGCTATAAACAAAAGAAGAGCGACAATTTTGCAAAAAAACCCAAATTTCATACTTTTTCCTAAAATACAAATCAAAAAAAAAAATATAAAAAAACATTTTTTTTCACCGTTTTTGGCCGATTTATATTCTTCCTCATATTTGCGATAAAAAAAATCGCAATCGGCGTTTATTGATTGGTTTGCGCAAAAGTGGTCGCGTTTACGGATGATGAGAATTCATTTTTGGGGTTTTTAATTTTTTTTTATTTTTTACTAAAAATGGCGGCGATCTGCGTTTTTTTGCGGTACTGCGATATTGCAGCAGACATGGCGGAACATTTTGACACTTTTTTGGGACCATTGGCATTTATACAGCGATCAGTGCTATAAAAATGCACTGATTACTGTGTAAATGTCATTGGCAGTGAAGGGGTTAACCTGCAGGGGGCGCGCTAAGGGTTAACTGTGTTCCCTGGGCGTTCTAACTGTATGGGGGCTGCCCTAGCTGGGGAAGGGAAGCGATCACAGCCCTTCCCCCTCACACAGAGCGGAGGTCCGTGTTTACATACACGGACCTCCGCTCCTTCGCTCCGGGGGGGGCATCGCGGGTGGCCGGCGGCAATCGAAGCCGCCGCACCCACTCCCTGGCCCCCCCTGGACACAGTGAGCGCGCGGGCGCGCCTCCGGCGGCGCGCGCGCGCTCACTATACACGTTCCCGCAGCCGCCGTCGTATGATGGCGATTTGCGGGAACGAGCCACTTTGTCGCCGTCAATCGCCGATCGGCGGTCGGCAAGTGGTTAAACTGGGAATGTCCTATGGTTTTCCAGGCATGATGGAACTACAGGTTTCAGCATTCCCTGCTGTTTGACCAGCAGGGCATGGTGTGGGGTACGGCTACTCAAACTTCTCAGGATAACACCCAGGCAATTAGAATTTTCAGATGGCCAGCAGCATGGGCAGCCTCTGCACTACTTTCATGATAAAGCACTTTAAATTAATACTGGCTTTGGCAATCACAAAGCTAGACCCCAGACTAAGGCTCGGTTCACACTGCTGCAATCCCAGAGATCGCATACGATTCGCACCGCACTGCAGTGTGAGCCGAATGCGATCTCTGTGCGATGCAAAATCAGCCATAGAGATTGTATGGCTGAATTTGCATCACAATCGGATCAAACTCGCACAGGGACCCCTTTTTATCACAGGGTCAGAATCAGATCTTAACCATGCGATCCGATTCCTGTGCTTGTTTGCAGATCGCACTACGATATGCCAACGGAAAAAAGGGTGTCGTTAAGAATGTTCTGACACCTCCCTTCAGTTCGCATAGGGCAGCGTGAACTGCTGCCGGGAGTGGATTCGCAGGGTTCCCGCATCACTGCAGTGCGAACCCAGACTCCATCACAAAGCACATTGAGCTGGGAGCACCTGACAATTGTTAACCACTTCAGCCCCGGAAGGATTTCCCCCTTTAGGACCAGAGCCCTTTTTGCGATTCGGCGCTGCGTCGCTTTAACTGACAATTGCGCGGTCGTGCGGCGTTGTACCCAAACTAAATCTGCATCCTTTTTTCCCCACAAATAGAGCTTTCTTTTGGTGGTATTTGATCGCCTCTGCTTCATTTCTGATCGCCGCTATAAACAAAAGAAGAGCAACAATTTTGCAAACAAAAAACAATATTTATTACTTTTTGCTAAAATACAAATGCAAAAAAAATATAAAAAACACATTTTTTTTCAACGGTTTTGGCCGATTTTATATTCTTCCTCATATTTTTGGTAAAAAAAAAAAAAATCACAATCGGCGTTTATTGATCGGTTTGTGCAAAAGTTGCTGTGTTGACGAATGATGAGAATTCATTTATGAGGTTTTTATTTTTTTTTTACATTTTAGTAGCAATGGCGGTGGTCTGTGATTTTTAGCGGTACTGCGATATTGGGGCGGACATGTCGGACCATTTTGACACTTTTTTGGGACCATTGGCATTTATAAGGCGATCAGTGCTATAAAAATACACTGATTACTTTGTAAATGTCATTGGCAGTGAAGGGGTTAACCTGCAGGTTGTGCTCTAGGGGTTAACTGTGTTCCCTCAGTGTGTTCTAACTGTGTGGGGGCTGGGCTGGCAGGGGGAGGGGAGTGATCACGGCTTCCATATACAGGGAGCCTGTGATCACAGCCCTTCCCCCTCTATGAGAACGGAGATCCCTGTTTACATACACCGACCTCCGTTCTCTCACTGTGGTGGGGCCATTGCGGGTAGCTGGCGGCGATCGACTCTGCCCTACCTGCTCCCTGCCCCCCCCCCCCCCCCGGAACACAGTGAGCGTGCTCACATTACTCAGGTCAGGTGACAATGTTTTGCGATAACGAATCACTTTGCCGCCGTCAAGCCACGGCGGGAGGTCGGCAAGTGGTTAATAGGCACAGCACCTGCATCTCCCTGCAAACTACATCTCTGCAATCACCCAAAAGCTGACCTCATAAGTATAGTGATGTAGTGAAGGAAAGCAGTGTCCTAAGGGGTGTGTGCTCAGGTGCTACATTGTGACATCATTAGCAGGCAGAACTTCATATCTGTGCATAGAAAACCACACACATGACACCTCTCCTCTGCCCTCCCCTCCCCCAAACTTCCACATGGTTAGCTGTGTAAAAGTACCTTTGTCTATCTGACTGTCACAGATTCGTTTTCTTTGTCAGTGCAGTCTCTTTTCTTTTCAGCTCCCAATCTCCCTTCCCGAGCATGAAGGAGATAAGGATAACGGTGCAACTGAGCTCACCCCCTCCTCCTCCCCTCGGTCATGCTGCACAGAGCAGCACAGAGCAGCACAGAGCTGCACAGAGCAGCACAGAGCAGCACAGAGCTGCACAGAGCAGCACAGAGCAGCACAGAGCTGCACAGAGCAGCACAGAGCAGCACAGAGCAGCACAGAGCTGCACAGAGCAGCACAGAGCAGCACAGAGCTGCACAGAGCAGCACAGAGCAGCACAGAGCTGCACAGAGCAGCACAGAGCTGCACAGAGCAGCACAGAGCAGCACAGAGCAGCACAGAGCTGCACAGAGCAGCACAGAGCAGCACAGAGCAGCACAGAGCTGCACAGAGCAGCACTTCTCCCCACTCTCAGTGCAGAGCAGGGAGGCAGCTTTAGGATCCGTGGGGGAGGGCTTTCAGAAGCCATGCAGGGCTTCCACACAGCCGGAAAAAAAAAACTGTAAACGCTGCAGTCTGTATTGGCGCGGGCTGTTTCCCTATAGGCTGAGTGAATAACAAAGGGGAGGGTATGGGTAGCAGCCCCGCCCATCCCCAACATCACAGCTTGAATCTAACAGCTTGCAGCTTCACAGAGCACATCCAGCAGGCTTGCTGGCCAATCCCTGGCTGTGCTTTGTATTCAATTTGAGCTGGAAGTTACTGCAGTTTACTTTTTTATACAGTGGGATGACAACACAGAGATATAAGGGCCCCCCCATGCAGATGGGGCCCCTGGGCTGTGCCCAGGTGTGCCCGCTCATTAAGACGGCCCTGAGCAGTGATAATTTATCACTGCTTAATAAACCGACATCTCTGAGTTTCTGTGAATTTCGGTGCCGTAATCTCGGAATGTCTCACGAGATCGGAGCGTTCTCCACAGTTTAAAGCGTTTGTAGATCACTTCACTTCACTAACTGTGATCTACACGGCTTAATAAACAGGCACACAGGGAGAACAATCTGCTCTGTGAATGCCTGAGAACTGTGCAGTGGACTTTTTACACTGCTTTATAGACGGACACCTTAATGTGCAGGGACCGTCTCAGAGTGCAGCAGTCTGGGATCCAAAGAGGATCCAATTCCTTGCCAGCCCAGTCCAGCTGAAGAGTGTGGGATCACTGGGTGGGTAGGGACCGCCGTTGTGGAGATGAAACCGGGATGGAAGTCCGGGTGGAGAGGCAGTCCTCTGCCGCCAGGACTGCACTGTCAGCCCAGCGGGTGCAATAGCCAATAGGAACACAACGCTTTCTTTATAAAGGTGACGGGTGAGAATTAGTGGAATATCACCTGGCTAGACTGTCACCTTTATAAACCACGGAGGAACTGACAGGCTGATGAAGAAAGCGCTGTGTTCCTATTGGCTATTGCACCCGCTGGCCTGACAATGCACTCCTAACCGCAGAGGGCTACCTCTCCACCCGGACTTTCATCCCAGTTTCATCTCCACAACGGTGGTCCCTACCCACCCAGTGATCCCACACACTTCAGCTGGACTGGGCTGGCAAGGAATCAGATCCTCTTTGGATCCCGGTCCCTGCAGATGCCCACCTGGCACCTCTCTTTCCTCCCCCTCTTTTATTACAGTTCTTGGATCCCCAGTCCATTCTGAGGAAGCAAACCTCACATGCATGGTCAGCCAATCACCCAGGACTTTCCTAACCTCAGGGAATTCGTTGCTTTTAAGAATATCTTGTTTTATCTTAGAATTGTACTGATGGTGTAAATCACTTCATATAATCCCTACAGCACCATGCAGTACAGCGCAGCACCATGCAATATAATGCAGCACCATGCAGTACAGCGCAGCACCATGCAATATAATGCAGCACCATGCAGTACAGCACAGCACCATGCAATATAATGCAGCACCATGCAGTACAGCGCAGCACCATGCAATATAATGCAGCACCATGCAGTACAGCGCAGCACCATGCAATATAATGCAGCACCATGCAGTACAGCGCAGCACCATGCAATATAATGCAGCACCATGCAGTACAGCACAGCACCATGCAATATAATGCAGCACCATGCAGTACAGCGCAGCACCATGCAATATAATGCAGCACCATGCAGTACAGCGCAGCACCATGCAGTACAGCACAGCACCATGCAATATAATGCAGCACCATGCAGTACAGCACAGCACCATGCAATATAATGCAGCACCATGCAGTACAGCGCAGCACCATGCAATATAATGCAGCACCATGCAGTACAGCGCAGCACCATGCAATATAATGCAGCACCATGCAGTACAGCGCAGCACCATGCAGTACAGCGCAGCACCATGCAGTACAGTGCAGCACCATGTAGTACAGCGCAGCACCATGCAATATAATGCAGCACCATGCAGTACAGCGCAGCACCATGCAGTACAGTGCAGCACCATGTAGTACAACGCAGCACCATGCAATATAATGCAGCACCATGCAGTACAGCGCAGCACCATGCAGTACAGTGCAGCACCATGTAGTACAACGCAGCACCATGCAATATAATGCAGTACAGCGCAGCACCATGCAATATAATGCAGCACCATGCAGTACAGCGCAGCACCATGCAATACAGTGCAGCACCATGCAATATAATGCAGCACCATGCAGTACAGCGCAGCACCATGCAGTACAGCGCAGCACCATGCAATATAATGCAGCACCATGCAGTACAGCACAGCACCATGCAATATAATGCAGCACCATGCAGTACAGCGCAGCACCATGCAATATAATGCAGCACCATGCAGTACAGCACAGCACCATGCAATATAATGCAGAACCATGCAGTACAGCGCAGCACCATGCAATATAATGCAGCACCATGCAGTACAGCACAGCACCATGCAATATAATGCAGCACCATGCAGTACAGCACAGCACCATGCAATATAATGCAGCACCATGCAGTAAAGAGCAGCACAGTCTTAGAAAAGGGTCAGAGACTGCTTTCCCGTGTTTCTTGTATGCAGGGCAGCCCTCTGCCTTACATGCGATACTCGGGAACACACAGAAAATGAACAGAAATGCACACGGCGCACTGTCACCCCTGTAGATGAAAACATAGCCTAGCAGCGTTTACTGCTCCTCTGAAAAGGGATCCACAGTGGATCACTTTTCAGACACATTCAATAGGCATCTCGGAGTTATGTGGCCTCCTGTGTAACCGCTGAAAGTCTGCCACAACCACGTGCATTACACGCCATTGCAGAATGGTTGCGACGTGGTTCCATGCATTTTAATTGGTTGCGTTTGGTGGCAGTTCCCTCTGACCAATGTGACATGTGGTACCATTTTTGGTGGCGCTAGGCATTAACCTGGCGCTCAGCCCATAGGGGGCGGTAAAACAGCCCATGTAGACAAGACCTCTGAAGTGAATCCAGGTATTACACTGTAGGTGCTTTAGGGGGCGTTAAGGCGGGGCTCACACCTCATCGAAGTGAAACTAGCGCCCCCGCTTGTGTTTTTTGCACGTTTTGAAGCGTTTCCACTGGTTGCGCATTCACTTGAATGGACTGCCCTCATCAATCACCCCAAGGAAACTAGGAAACCATAGTTTGGAGTGGAGCCAGTGTTGCCAGCCGCCAGTAAATTTACTGACAGTTTGTAAAAATCAGTGATTTTTACAACTGTCTATAAATATCAGGGTCTGATAATTTGTCATGCTGTGCTGACTTTTTAAGAGTAAATCAGGCAAATTACTTGATATGGGTATTGCCAGTGTTTCCATGTTGTGTTTAAATATCAATTGTCTTAGTTTTTAATAGGAGTTCAGTTATTTTTCAGGTTGTCAGTAAATAATGTGCTCCGCCAGTAAAATTTTCATGTTTTGCCAGTAAAAAACGCTGCGGGAGGTTGGCAATACTGAGTGGAGCGTGGTGCGTATTTTCACTGCACGTTTTGGTGCAATTGTCATGCGTTTGCCCAATAAATGAATACCCGCTCCTTGCGCTTGGGGTGCCATTAACAATTAATGCGGGGCACGTGTATGCAGCGGGTTTCCGAAACGCGCAGGAAACCGCACACTTTCTGTGTTTTTTGTCACTCGTTCTGGAAAGGCCGGGTGTGAATGGAGCCTTAGCACCAACGCAAGGGGTTCTAGAGTTTAGCTGCAGGCGGAGGGCACAGGGGTCCCACCCAGCCCCCACCACTGGCCGACTGTCATCATCCGGCCCCCACCACCGGCAGACTGTCACCATCCGGCCCCACCACCGACAGACTGTCACCATCCGGCCCCCACCACCGGCAGACTGTCACCATCCGACCCCCACCACCGGCAGACTGTCACCATCCGGGCCCACCACCGGCAAACTGTCACCATCCGGCCCCCCACCACAGGCAGACTGTCACCCTCCGGCCCCCACCACCGGCAGACTGTCACCATCCGGCCCCACCACCGGCAGACTGTCACCATCCGGCCCCCACCACCGGCAGACTGTCATCATCCGACCCCCACCACCGGCAGACTGTCACCATCCGGCCCCACCACCGGCAAACTGTCACCATCCGGCCCCCCACCACAGGCAGACTGTCACCCTCCGGCCCCCACCACCGGCAGACTGTCACCATCCGGCCCCACCACCGGCAGACTGTCACCATCCGGCCCCACCACCGGCAGACTGTCACCATCCGGCCCCACCACCGGCAGACTGTCACCATCCGGCCCCCACCACCAGCAGACTGTCACCATCCGGCCCCACCACCGGCAGACTGTCACCATCCGGCCCCACCACCGGCAGACTGTCACCATCCGGCCCCCACCACCGGCAGACTGTCACCATCCGGCCCCCACCACCAGCAGACTGACAAATCCTATAAGAGGCTGAATGCTGCTGTGGCTGGTCGGGTCTGGATGGGACCCCTAGTGGTGTGAATGAGTAGTGCAGTGTTCATCCAGGGGCCAATGTTCAGCACACAAGAAGTCTGCATTCCATGCATTCATCCATTCTGCATTAAATGTACGCGGTGCACCGTCCAATCCCGGCCCATCTCTGGCTGGGCTGGAGGGGACACCTGAGCCCTCTGACCGCAGCTAAACCCCAGAGCCTCATACCCCGGGGTAAACGCACAGCATGGTGGAGCCCCAGTCCCAACGTCCATGGGAACTTACCGGAGGAATGGCGGAAGTCGCTCACGGCAGGGTCCGGGTTGACGGTGGGGATGCTGGGCAGGGACGGTCGGCTGACCCATTTGCTGAGGCTCATGTTGGTCATGTTGGTCCCTCCTCTTCTCTTCTCCGCACTGATGGGCACGGTGTTCAGTCCGCTCAGGGTGATGGAGGTCACTGACACGGCTTCTGGAATACAACAGTCATCTCCAGACCTTCCTATCTCCACACCACATGGGGTCATTTTACCCCCCCCCCCCTATATGTGGCTGCTGTGCCATGGACGGGTATGAAGAAGTCTCCTGTTCCCTTTGTATGCACTAAGCATGACAGCCCATCCATCCCAGTGTAGTCAGTTTTCTGGCTGTGCTGGGAGAACGGCCTGCCTGTCCTCCAGTGGTCAGGCTTGTGCCGCACGCCCTCCTGCACCGCTGCTCACTGGGAAGATCAGTGTACTACTGTTTCTCTGCCTCCTGCCTCCCACCAGGACCTTGTATTCTGACCTGCAAGCTTTAGCAGTCTCCCTTGGCATGTCCCCAGCCTTTAACAGAGGTGGTATCAGCAGTAGGGGTAATAAAAGTACTACTAGTAGTAGGGGTAATAGAAATAGTAGTTGGGGTATTAAAAGTAGTAGTAATAGTAGGGGTAATAGAAGTAGTAGTAGGAATAATAGAAGTAGGAGTAGTAGTAGGGAGTAATTGAAGTAGTAGTAGTAGTTGTAGAAGTAAGAGTAATAGTAGGGGTGATAGAAGTAGTAGTAGAAGGGGTGATAGAAGTAGTAGTAGAGGTAATAGAAGTAGTAGTAGTATGGGGTAATAGAAGTAGTAGTAGGAATAATAGAAGTAGTAGTAGTAATAGGGGGTAATTGAAGTAGTAGTAGTAGTTGTAGAAGTAAGAGTAATAGTAGGGGTGATAGAAGTAGTAGTAGAAGGGGTAATAGAAGTAGTAGTATGGGGTAATAGAAGTAGTAGTAGTAGAGTTAATATAATTAGTAGTAGTAGTAGGAGTAATAGGGGTAAATAGAAAGTAGTACTAGTAGGGGTAGTAGAAGTAGTAGTAGGGGTAGTAGTTGTAGGGGTAAGAAGTAGTAGGAGTAGAAGTAGTAGTAGGGGTAGTAGTAGTAGGGGTAGTAGTTGTAGGGGTAAGAAGTAGTAGGGGTAGTAGTAGTAGAATAGTAGAAGTAGAAGTAGTAGTAGGGGTAGTAGTAGTAGAAGTAGGAGTAGTAGTATGGGGTACAGAAGTAGTAGTAGTAGTATGGGGTAATTGAAGTAGTAGTAATAGGAGTAGTAGTAGTAGGGGTAATAGTAGTAGGGGTAGTAGAAGTAGAAGTAGGACGGCTCAGGATTTTCAGGGATAAAAGCGCTATAGGGGAGGATATATTGCCTTCCAGCTGCCTGTCAACCACCCTCTGAAAAGCGAACCATCACAAAACGCTTTTCAGAGGGGGGGTAAGGACTGCCCTTGTCTTAGCTGTGCACTGACCTCCCCCAGCATCCACTCCTTGAAGCCTCTCCCACAATTGCTGCTGGCTCCGCCTCCTCTCGATTCGGATCGTCTCCATTTCTTGCTGCTTCTGTCGCATTTTATCCTGCGCAGACTTTGATATGGAGAAACTGACCTGCAATGACACAGAGATTCCTACATTGGTGTCAAAGTGATCGTATCTTTTCTTTGATCGACTCGCTGCTAAGGATACTTTTTAAAAAAAAAATGCATCGCAATTCGCCCAGAAAATCTGCATGGACATTCATTCGGTGCGAATTTAGCAAAAACAAAAATATTCTTTAGGTTTTCGCTTCTGAATGAATGTTCTTTTAATATGGGCAGCAGTAAAATGCTGCATTATGGCCACTAGATGGAGCTGAGGAGCATAGGAAATACACAGGTTTGTAACTAGAGATACAATGTAACCATCCTAGAGAATGTGGAAGTAACAAATAAACCATTGGTGCTGATTCCCTCTAGCGTTCTCTACAATGGTTACATTGTATCTCTCTATATAAAATCTCACCATACAGTCGCTGTGGTCAGTAAAAAATAAATACAACAAAACGAACAAAATGACCTCCGAATCCATAGTACATATTCCAGAGTCTCTAGTACATATATGTAAAACACAAGGCCTGGAATCTGGCCCCCAGGCCATTTTATGTGGCCCTTGCACCCCTCCTGCAGCTGCAGCACCCCCCTTGTCTCTGCCTCCACCTTGTCTTAGTAGTTGGCAGCAAAAAGGAGGACCTAACTCCTCCGCCAGATCCTGTGCTTCTCTGTGCAGCTGCAGAGAGGGGCGTCTCTGCTGCCCTCTACCCTCCCCCTGCCCAGCAATCGGCAGCAGAGAGGACAGAACTCCTCCTACAGATCCTACACCTCTCTGTGCAGCCACAGCACCCCCCACGTCTCCTCCTCCCCTGGTCTCAGCATTTAGCAGACTCTGGCAGGTGACTCCAGCCCTCCTCTGGACCTCCTCCAGACCCTGCAACTATTGCTTCCCAGCTCCGCCCCCAGCTTCTTCCTAGCAGCAGCAGAAGGTAAGGGGGGTGCACTGTAATATAAGGGTGGGTGAGGGGACTCTCGACTTTGGATAGTGGGGAGGAGTAGCGGCCCTTCCATACGGGGCGCAGGGGCTCCGCCCCCCATAATCCATGCACCCAGTCCCTAATCTACATGCAGGGTGCCCGACGCATGGATTCCAATGGGGCTTTTTAAAGAAGCATGTGATTAGAGCCGGAGATTCTCATTGGCTTTAAAAAAGGGTGGACCCTGCACCCCAAGCCCACCCACTTGTGTGGCAGTAGCGAATTAATATTTGTTATTGTCTTCTTGATTCTCCTCCCGTCCAATCAGTCTTAAGACCTGACTGGCCGAGAGGAGAAGCGATCCTATTGGCTGTGGAGGGAAGTTGTCGAGGAGGAGGAGACGCAGGAAGGAGCCAAAGCTGCCCATGACCTAGACGGGGTAAGTGAGGGGCTGGTGGTGGTGGGGTGTCTTGTTTGCTGCCCCCCCCCAAAATATACAGCAACAGCCACCACTGGTGGGGATGCTCTGGACATCTGATGTAAGGGGGGGTGCTCTGGACATCTGATGTAAGGAGGGGGTGCTCTGGACATCTGATGTAGGGGACGCGGGGCATACCTT
>BLSH010038546.1:18734-30544 GCA_018402905.1 Glandirana rugosa
TGCGTGGCCTTGCCCGGAAATTCCAATTCTTTACCCCCCCTCGTGACCTGACGTAGTTTTTGCACGGACGTTTTTTCGTGGACCTTGCGTAGACCTGACGTAAATCCGGTGCGTTTTTTATGTGTTCCGGTGCATTTTTACATTTTCTGATGCGTTTTTGATACGTTCCGGTGCGTTCCAGTACAGTTCAGTGCAGAAAAAATGCAGCATGTTCCTTTTTTTTTTTTTTGGAAGGCACTGAGGGTCAGTTCACACCATAGAAATGCAGTCCAGATGCGTTCCAGGTGCTTTTTTGCAGGCACGTTTTTGATGCAGTCCAGTGCTCCCCCCCATTTCTTAACCTTAAAGGCCCGTTCCGGTGCGTTTATGTGTTCTGGCGCATTACTGGTACGTTCCGGTGCATTTTTTTATGCATTCCGATGCATTTCTGGTACGTTCCGGAGCATTTTTACATTTTCAGATGCGTTTTTGAAACGTTCCGGTGCGGTCCAGTACAGTTCAGTGCAGAAAAAATGCAGCATGTTCTATTTTTTTTTCTGGAACTGGAACGCACTGAGGGTCAGTTCACACAAAATGCGGCCCGTGCATTTTTTTTATGTATCAAAACCGCATGGAAAGTAGGTTATATGGATTTCAATGGCATAGTTCACACCAGTGCGGTCAGTTTTAGTGCGTTCCAGTAAAAAAAAAAAAAGTAGAACATGCAGCATTTTTTCTGCATTGAACTGTACTGCAACGCACCAGAATGTACCAAAAACTCACCAGAAAGTGTAAAAACGCACCCGGATGTACCAGGAACGAACCGTGACGTACTAGAAACGCACCGTGACGTACCAGAAACGCACCAGAAAGCATAAAAAAAAATGCACTGGAACTGGCCCTTAAGGTTAAGAAAAGAGGGGGGGGGGGGGGGAAGCACTGGACTGCCTGCAGAAAAGCACTTGGAACGCATCTGGACTGCGTTTCTATGGTGTGAACCGGCCCTGAAACTGACCGCACTGGTGTGAACTATGCCATTGAAAACCATATAACCAACTTTCCATGCATTTTTGATACATAAAAAAAAAAAAAACACTCACTGGACCACATGTGGTGTGAACTGACCCTAAAAGGTAAATAGTCTGTACACTGGTAGGATCAGTTCAGTTATTTTTATGCATCAAAAACGCATGGAAAGTAGGTTATATGGTTTTCATTGGCATAGTTCACACCAGTGCGTTCCAGTTCCAGGATAAAAAAAAAAAAAAGTAGAACATGCTGCATTTTTCTTCTGCACTGAACTGGAACGTGGCAAAACACCAAAAAGGCACCAGAAAGCATAAAAAAACGCACTGGAACTGGAAGGGGGGAGGGGGGGGGGGAGGGAGCACTGGACTGCATCAAAAACGTGCCTGCAGAAAAGCACCGGGAATGCATCTGGACTGCCTTTCTATGGTGTGCCCTGGCCCAAAGTGCAGTTGCTCTAGATCTGAGGGGAACATGCAAAGAAAATTTAAAAAACGCATTTTGGCTTGCACATGATTGGATGATAGAAATCAGTAAAGCTTCCCCTCATTTCAGAGCTTCCCCTCAGATCTGGAACTACTGCACTTGCAGAGCACAGTATATTTGCCTTTAGTAAATCAACCACTTTCACCTGGCAGCAAAAGGGCCGCTGGTTCGAATCCCGAGCACGACACTACCTGCCTGGAGTTTGCATGTTCTCCCTGTGCCTGCGTGGGTTTCCTCCGGGTACTCCGGTTTCCTCCCACACTCCAAAGGCACGTTGGTAGGTAAAGTGGCCCTAGTATGTGTATGAGTGTTAGGGACCTTAGATTGTAAGCTCCTTGAGGGTAGGGACCTTACATTGTAAGCTCCTTGAGGGTAGGGACTGATGTGAATGTACAATGTATATGTAAAGCGCTGTGTAAATTGACGGCGCTATATAAGTACCTGAAATAAATAAAATAGAAATAAATAAACCTATGGACGCATTTCCTCACTATCACCCGTCTCACCTTCTCCTTCTTGTGTTTGTGCTCCTTCTTCAGTCTGTGCTTTTCTTTATGTCTCTTCTGCTTCGACTTCTTTAAGGAGTCATCCCGGCTGAGTGAGGGAGAGTCGCAGGTAATCCGAGGGGTCGCTATGGTGAAAGAAAAAAAAAAAAGGAAAAGTGGCCTCCTATGATCAGATTTACGCTTTAGGTCACATATAGTAAAGCTCTCCTCCTTTTTGAACCTTCGCTCTTTTTTTGTTTATATCGGCGATCAGAAATGACGCAGAGGGGATTAAATACCACCAAAAGAAAGCTCTATTTGTGGGGAAAAAAGGACGCAAATTTAGTTTGGGTGCAACGCCGCACGACCGTGCAATTGCCAGTTAAAGCAACGCAGTGCAGAATCGCAAAAAGTGCTCTGGTCCTACAGTGTGAAATCCTTCTGGGGCTGAAGGGGTTAAAGGTTTTTTTTTTTTTCTATAAATATAACAAACATGTTATACTTACCCGGCTCTGTATGGTGATATTGCACAGAGCAGCCCCAATCCCACTCTTCTTAGGTCTTAGCAGCTTGCTATAGGGGCACCCAAGTACGCTCGCTCCTGAGCCGCTGCTGGGCGCTCACACACAGAGTCCTGGCTCAGTCCCGCCCCCCCCTCTCTCTCTCCTCATTGGCTTTTATTGAACACAGTAGGAGCCAATGAGGAGGGAAAGTCCCCGGAGAGCCAAGGCTCTCGTCCATATCGTTGGATCTTGATGGGGCTTAAGTAGATATTAGGGGGGCTGCTGCACACACCAGGTTTTTTTACCTTCATGCATAGAATTGCATGAAGGTAAAAAAAAAAAAATAAATAAAAAACCTTCTGCCTTTGGAAACAATTTTAAAGTGATTGTAAAAGGTTCATTTAAAAAAAAAAAAATAACAAACATGTCATATTCACCTCCTCTGTGTAGCAGCTTTGCACAGAGTGGCCCCGAACCCCGACTTCTGGGGTCCTCCAGCGGTGCTCCGGGCTCCTCCTTTTCTCAAATGACCACCACGCTTCCCTGGGGTCACCCGTGTGCCCGCGCTCCCGAGTCCTGTGTTGCGTGTATTCACATAAACAGCGCGACTCTGCCCCGCCTCCTGGGTCACCGGACTTTATTGACAGCAGCGGCTCCCCCAGCTATCAATCCAGCCAATGAGAACCGGAGCAGCTTGGGAGAGCTGCAAGGCTCGTCACCGCCGAGGGTTCGTTTTGGGCTCAGGTAAGTAAAGGGGGGGCTGCTGCAGGTGAAAAGGTTTTTCACCTCAATGCATCAACAAAATTGATGTTCTTTTTTTCCCAAAAACAGAGCTTTCTTTCGGTGGCATTCGATAACCTCTGCAGTTTTTATTTTTTGTGCTACAAAAGAAAAAGAGCGACAGTTTTGAAATAAATTTTTTTTTTTTTTACTTTCTGCTATAAACTTCCAAAAAAAAAATAAAAAGTAAAAAAACCCCCCAAATTTAATAAAACTGGGGGGGGGGGGGGAGGGGTGCGGCCGTCCCGTCCCCGCACAGTTTGATCCCAGTTGGGGTGCGGAGGAGGGAGGCAGGCTGTACTCGCCCACCCGTAATAATTAAAGGTTGCTCCTGTCTGGAATGCGTGGATACGCCCTCACCTGACCATCACCCTACAGCAGGATAGCGACTCCACGTCTCTCTCCCTACCACGCCTCACAATGGTCCACAGAGATGTACAAAATCTCACTGTGTCTTTGGACATATTTGTTGCTGATTGCATGGAACCTCTATGCTTACCTTGTACGGTTTAAACTTTCAACAAAATAAAAAAAAAAAAAATTATTCATCAGTTTAGGCCGATATGTATTCTGCTACATATTTTTGGTAAATAAAAAAAAAAAAAAAAACTCAAGCAGTGTATATTGATTGGTTTGCGCAAATGTTATTGCGTCTACAAAATAGGGGATAGATTTATGGCATTATTTTATTTTTTACTAGTAATAGCGGCAATCAGCGATTTTTAGCGGGACTGCGACATTGCGGCGGACAGACCGGACAACTGACATTTTTTACACTTTTTTTTTGGGAACCAGTGACATTATTACAGTAATTAGTGCTAAAAATATTTTACTAACACTGGCAGGGAAGGGGTTAACACTAGGGACGATCAAGGAATTGTGTGTGTTCCCGGTTTGTGTTTTCTAACTGTATGGGGGATGGGCTGCCTGGGGAAACGCAGAGATCCTGTCTTCCTGCATAGCAGAATGACAGGATCTGTGTGATCTCCCCTGTCAGAACGAAGATCAGCCTTGTTTACACTGGCAGGTCCCCGTTCTGCCACTGTGGGGAACGATCGTGGGTGGCCGGAGTCCACCCCACCCGCTGACTGGCTCCCCTGCTGGCCAATGGGAGCACACGCGCCCACAAAAAAAGGTGCACGAGCCAACGTACACCTACCGCGATTTGCAGGATCGAGCCACCTTGCCGCAGTACAAGTGCGGCGGCTGGTCGGGAAGTGGTCAAAAATAAAAAAGGGGCTCAAAGACCTCTACCAGACCTGTCCACTCTCAGACACAACTTATACTTTTTAAAAGTTTACAGGAAGTGCAATTTCCCTTTAACCTCATTAGGGCTCGACTTTTCTGACTCAGGCTAAGCCCAACCCCTTTAACATGGCTCCCAAATGTCCCTCATTTAAAAAGAAACTGTCCCTTATTTGGGGTCAAGTCCCTCTGACCTCCTTAGTTGCACTTTTTGGTCAAATGTATAGATACAGTATCTACATTATCTTATAGCAGAACACAGAAGAAAAATAATCTATCTTACATTTGTTGTTTTGAAAAGCCGGTAAGTGAACCAAGCACTGGTCTGCTTGGCCATTTTTTTTCCCATAATAATTCTTCAATGTCCACATAACTGGAGGTGTGGTAAGGCTGTGGCCTTTGCCTACCTACGTTGTGCTTCAATGTGCCCCTCTTTAACATGACAGAAAACAGAAAGGTGTGTTTTAAAACCAAAGGCTGCTCATCCACCTTGCCCATCCTACACTGCTGTTAGACGCCAATAAAAGGTTTTCCTATTGGTCAAATGGGTGGCACGTGCCAAGCTTAAAAGGCTGATTTGGTAAAGTAAGACCAGGGCCAAGGAGGGCACAGAAAAAGGCTTTACACACCAACAAAGGTCACCTAAATCATGTGGCACCTCATCCTGGGACTATTACTTTTAGTTTCCAATATTTTTATTGTTTTCACAGCAAAATAAACACAAAGAGACGATTACAATCATAGGTCTGTTCAGAAAGGAGAGTGAAAAAGCACCCAACAAACCATAAATTGGTACATCATAGAAGTGAACAAACATTAGTAAATGATTTTTATCAAACTAGAAAAATGAAGAGGGGGATGGGACCCCCCGCCCATGACATCCCAATTGGGAACACTCTGTGCCAATGGGCGGCTAGCAGCACCCCCCAGATCAGCCATAAAAATTGCCATTCTTATTGCCAGTGGTTTGTCTAAATTTATCAAAAAAAAGAAAGAAAAAGAGGAGAATGTTCAACACTCAGAGTGACTTCACTACAAAATTCTCATTTCAAGTATCCTGGCAGCATAGCCCGAACAGCAATGGGCCGAGTGTGCTGTATGCCCATAATCTTTTACACCACCATCGGGGACGCAGGTCTCCCAGTGGTGAGTATTATATGGCCCCCTGTTCGGACCATGCTTTACCATCTACATTCCAGAACGGATAACATTAACCTCAAAAACAATGTCATCAGGTCTCCTAACTATCCTATGTGTTCTGGATAAACCTACAACCAGAACCGGTGTAAATGTGAAGAAAAAAATAAAAAGAGGGGAGAAAAGGAAGTCCAGCAAAGAGAAGAAGAGAGAGAAACCGCTCCGCCAATGGTCCCCGAACCCCCGACCCCAGCCCCCCCCCATCTGCGCGCTCAGGGCGCCTGGAGGTATCTAATCCAGGGGTTCCAGATCTTCTCAAATCGCTGTTGTTGGTCACGAAGGATGCTGGCCATGGGACTATTACTTTTAAACATTAAAAATACCATCAGGCTCTTCAAGCCACCCTAGCAAGATGCCACACAAAAGCTCTGAGCTGGTAAAATGCACCGTGCATGAAAATGCAGGGTAAGCTTTAATAACAGCACCTTAAAAAAAATGGGGCCAAAACAGGCAGCATTGGTCAAAAAGGACCCAACGTTACTTACCGGTAACGTTGTTTCTAAGAACCTTCCAGGACGGCAGGCCTACTTCAGGTGTGCCGTCCTGGAAGGTGATAAGAGAAAATATACTTCGGATCAGACGTCCTGGGGTGAGAGGTAATGTCTTTGTCAATTACTGTAGCCTTCCGCAAGAATGTTCCTTTGTCTGTGCAGGAAAGCATTCTAGTGGACCTCGAGCACCCAGGCTTCCCCACCTCAGAGGCCGCGGTGACATCACCAGAGCATTCAGGTAGTAACATCAAAGCGGTGCATTTTTTTTTCCTCCCCACAAAACGCTTTTTTTGGCACCAGTGCCTGGCCTCCTGGGTGCCGAGACTTTATTTCCCATCTCAATCCCTGTATGAGGCCCTAGCCAACAGAATCATTCTGAGATCTCACCAGAAGGAAGTGCAGGAGGAAGCCTGGGACCAAATTCTTCCTCAGCGTTCATCTCATCCGCACCGTCCGTCGCTGTGGGAGGAACTGGCTGATGAACCTCCGGCTTCGGTTCTGCAAATTAAAATACGTATTATAATACCAAGGGATCGTTGTAGTTTATTAGAACTTCTGAGATTAATGCTGTGTTTTTTGGTGAGGGGCCAGTTTATTTTTATATTTATTTATTTCAGGTACTTATATAGCGCTGTCAATTTACGCAGCACTTTACGTATACATTGTACATTCACATCAGTCCCTATCCTCAAGGTGCTTACAATCTAAGGTCCCTAACTCACATTCATACATATACTAGGGCCAGTTTAGAGAGGATCTAATTTATCTACCAGCGTGTCTTTGGAGTGTGGGAGGAAAACGGAGCACCCGGAGGAAACCCACGAAGGCACAGGGAGAACATGCAAGCTCCAGGCAGGTAGTGTTGTGGTTTACTGTCCTTCAGATTTTAGGTGGGCTAGGCTGTAGCCAGTGGGAGTAGAAAATGCCCCATTATTGGTTTTAGTGAAAGGAATAGTACCCAGTTGCTGGCATTAGTGGAAGGAATAGTACCCAATTGCTGGCATTAGTGGAAGGAATAGTACCCAATTGCTGGCATTAGTGAAAGGAATAGTACCCAATTGCTGGCATTAGTGAAAGGAATAGTACCCAATTGCTGGCATTAGTGGAAGGAATCGTGCCTCACTTAAGCCGAGTTCCACACGTTTTTTGGTTTATTAAAAGTCAGCAGCTACAAAAAGTGTAGCTGCTGACTTTTAATAAACAGTAACTTGCCTGTCTCCCGGTCCAGCGATGGCTGCGCCCGAAGCCTCGCTCGTCTCCCCCCTCCTCCTGACGGCCCCGCCATTCCTAGTGTGGGCACCCGGCCCAGCTTCACGGCCGGGCACGCACTGCGCGAGTCATGCTGTGCATTCCTAGTGGCCAGGCAATCTTCGCCAGGAGGGAGGGGCCGCCTAGGAGGAGACGAGTCGCCGCCTAGGCGGCCCAGAGGCAGAAGGTGGAAGAGGGACAGGAAGTCCCTCTGAAACCTGGGGACACACTCCCCCCCCCCCCCCCCAAAAAAAAATGACATGCCAAATGTGGCATGTAAGGGGGCGAGGAGTGCTTAAAGCGGAAGTTCCATTTTTGGGTGGAACTCCGCTTTAATATTATTATATATTATACAATCTTATCTCCAAATTTTACCCAAACCGTCTTCTTTGCTCCTCCAAACACCTTCTGCTCCCTATCTCCTACTCCTCCCATGCCTCCAGGACTTCTCCAGAGCCTCTCCCATCCTCTGGAACTCTCTACCCCAATCTGTCTGCCTATCTCCTACTCTGTCCACTTTTAGGTGATCCCCGAAAACTCATCTCTTCAGGGAGGCCTATTCTGCCCCCAGCTAGCAACGGAATCTTCTACTCCCCTCCTCAGTTCACCCCTCACAGTCCCTACCTCTTGTTTCTCCCTCTTAGATTGTAAGCTCACAGGAGCAGGGCCCTCCTAACCCTCTTGTATTGAATTGTACTGTTGCTGTAATGTCTCTTTATATTGTAAAGCGCTGCGCAAACTGTTGGCGCTATATAAATCCTGTATACTAATACAGAATTTATTCTGTTTACGCCAACAGTTTACGCAGCGCTTTACAATATAAAAGGGAGACAAATACAGTTACAATACAATAATATACAAATGGATTAAGAGGGCCCTGCTCAGAAGAGCTTACAATCTAATAATCATTGGTGGACACTATGAAGCATTTTTATAAACAGCACCACCTTACAGAAGAAGCAGCAGGCAGGTTCAACATAACCTTATCCTGATTGGTTCTTTTCATCTTTGAGGCTGCGCCCTCAAGTTGGTTGTTATTTCATTTTTGTTATTTTATTTTATCGTTTTTGTATGTGTTATATTCAATAAACTGATTTTTTTCAAAAAAATAAAAATAAAATAATCATTGGTATTAGTGGGAGGAAAAGTCAAATGCTCTTCAGAGAGAAAAGCTAGTGTGAAAAGGCACACTCAAGTAATTTGCATTTACACTAGCGGTGCACAGAATGGAAATTTTGGTGCCAAAACCAAAAATGAAGGATGCACTAGGTCGAAAACCGAACCCGAAAATTACAGTTTTTAAAAAATATTTAAAGGATTGCTAGAGGCTACTATACATTTCCGCTCACCATTCAGTTGTTAGAGGTTACTATACACATTAAAGCTCACCATTCAGTTGCTAGAGGTTACTACACATTAAAGCTCACCATGCAGTTGCTAGAGGTTACTATACACATTAAAGCTCACCATTCAGTTGCTAGAGGTTACTATACACATTAAAGCTCACCATTCAGTTGCTAGAGGTTACTACACATTAAAGCTCACCATTCAGTTGCTAGAGGTTTCTACACATTAAAGCTCACCATTCAGTTGCTAGAGGTTACTACACACATTAAAGGTCACCATTCAGTTGCTAGAGGTTACTATACACATTAAAGCTCACCATTCAGTTGCTAGAGGTTACTACGCATTAAAGCTCACCATTCAGTTGCTAGAGGTTACTACACACATTAAAGGTCACCATTCAGTTGCTAGAGGTTACTACACATTAAAGCTCACCATTCAGTTGCTAGAGGTTACTATACACATTAAAGCTCACCATTCAGTTGCTAGAGATTACTATACATATTAAAGCTCACCATTCAGTTGCTAGAGGTTACTACACATTAAAGCTCACCATTCAGTTGCAAGAGGTTACTATACATATTAAAGCTCACCATTCAGTTGCTAAAGATTACTATACACATTAAAGCTCACCATTCAGTTGCAAGAGGTTACTATACATATTAAAGCTCACCATTCAGTTGCTAAAGATTACTATACACATTAAATCCCACCATTCAGTTGCTAGAGGTTACTACACATTAAAGCTCACCATTCAGTTGCTAGAGATTACTATACATATTAAAGCTCACCATTCAGTTGCTAGAGGTTACTACACATTAAAGCTCACCAATCAGTTGCAAGAGGTTACTATACATATTAAAGCTCACCATTCAGTTGCTAGAGATTACTATACACATTAAAGCTCACCATTCAGTTGCTAGAGATTACTATACACATTAAAGCTCACCATTCAGTTGCTAGAGGTTTCTACACATTAAAGCTCACCATTCAGTTGCTAGAGATTACTATACACATTAAATCCCACCATTCAGTTGCTAGAGGTTACTACTAGTAACCTCTAGCAACTGACTAGTGAGCTGTAAAATGCAGTCATTTCTAGCAAATGAATAGTGAGCTTTAATTTACTACACATTGCAGCTCACTATTCAGTTGCTAGAGGTTACTGTTCACTGATTGACTGCCTCAGTGTCCTCCTCTGTAAGCTGCTCAGTCCTGCCGCTGCTTTATCAATCCCCACCCCCCCCCCCGCTGCTGACAGAAGAAGGGTGAGAAAGAAGAATGCACACAGCCTGCGCTGTGTGTCTTTGATCTCGGGGCTCCGTGCTACTGACCAGAGAAGGGGGGCAAGTGGGGGAACACCAGGGATTTTTTTTCTCAGAGAATAGGTGCAGGCACTCCAGGAACTTCCCTTCTGAGTCATCCTTTGTCTCTGTCCCCTACCCGCCTCTGAGCACCGTCCCTTGGCTCGACCACCTACCCACCTCTGAGCACCGTCCCTTGGCTCCACCCACTACCCACCTCTGAGCACCGTCCCTTGGCTCCACCTCCTACCCACCTCCCTGTATTGCCCCTTTTAGAGAATACAAAACCAATTATTTTGTCCTACTAAGTAATTTGTATGGAATTTGATACACCCCACCCCAGCAACAATGGCCCCCTAGTAACAATAGATCCCCCAGCAACAAAGTACCACCCCAGTAACAATAGACCCCGAGCAGCAACAACAGATCTCCCAACAGTCAGCATCAATAGACCCTGCAGCAGCCAGCAGTAATAGGCCTCTCCCTCAATGATAGATCCCTCCCAACAACAACTGACCCCCCCCCCCCAGAAACAGAAGATCCCCTGTCAGCAACAATAGACCCCCCACAAAAAAATAGATCTTTACCAGCGACAATAGATCCCTCAGCAGGCTGCATCACTAAACCCTCCACCACACTCCAGCACTTCTTGCCATAAAATACATGCAGTGCTGGAGGTGCCGGAACTGCGTTCCCCCTGAAAAAAAGCCCTGGGGAACACAGAGCCATCTCTGATTTCACTCCCTGCCACAGACTCACAGCCGCTCCGGTCCTTACAGAGGGGAAGCAGGCTTGAGAACATGCAGTCCACAGCTGTGCTTCTGTCAGTGTGGTCGCGGGAGAGCAAGCAGGGGTGATGGGCTGCACTCATTACAGAGGGACTTGGTGTCACTGTCACCCTGTCTTCAGCTCTGTGACACACGGAGATCGTGGAGAGGAGAAGAGAGGGGAGGACTGGGCAAGCCAAGATGACATCCCGCAATGGTCGGCACCAAGGGTGGACCCGCCCCCTTCCGGCATCGGCTTTTCTTTCCTCTTTTGGCCAATTGAAAAAACGTTGTTTTCGGCCGTTAATTTTCGGTTGCCAAAATGTCGGTGCATCCCCAATTTACACTTTATCATAGGATTTACCATCTCCACAGTAATAAGCTTTTTGATTAAAAAAAAAAAAAAAAAAATTATCAAAATGTTTCTCAATTCTTTGAAGTAGCGACTCTGATAACCAGAAAGCAATCAAAGAAGAGAGCCTCTAGGTACCCAAGGGTATAATGTTGACTTGTTTTATGTTTCCTTTTTTGTTTTAACCACTTAAGGACCGGAAGGATTTCCAGCTTTAGGACCGGAGCCCTTTTTGCGATTCGGCGCTGCGTCGCTTTAACTGACAATTGCGCGGTCGTGCGGCGTTGTACCCAAACGAAATTGGCGTCCTTTTTTTCCCACAAACAGAGCTTTCTTTTGGTGGTATTTGATCCCCTCTGCGTCATTTCTGATCGCCGCTATAAACAAAAGAAGAGCGACAATTTTGCAAAAAAACCCAAATTTCTTACTTTTTGCTAAAATACAAATCCAAAAAAAAAATATAAAAAAAACATTTTTTTTCACCGTTTTTGGCCGATTTATATTCTTCCTCATATTTGCGATAAAAAAAATCGCAATCGGCGTTTATTGATTGGTTTGCGCAAAAGTGGCTGCGTTTACGGATGATGAGAATTCATTTTTGGG
>BLSH010038656.1:0-18887 GCA_018402905.1 Glandirana rugosa
AGGAGAAGTGCAATGGTCATCAAGTAGAGTGCTGGAGAGAAGTAAAGGAGAAGTGTAATGGTCATCAAGTAGAGTGCTGGAGAGGAGTACAGGAGAAGTGTAATGGTCATCAAGTAGAGTGCTGAAGAGGAGTACAGGAGAAGTGTAATGGTCATCAAGTAGAGTGATGGAGAGAAGAAATGTATATACCAGAGGTGTATATAGAAGGCCCTATGTTCAACCTTTGGGCATCCCACAGTCATCCCTATCAAAGTTCAATCCCCTAAATAAAACAACAAAAACAAAGTTCAGTGACTTTGGAAGGGTGGCATTCGTGTGATTGAGGGCAGCGGGCAGGTGAACCACAACTATCAGCTACTCTTAAGGTAGCTCATGGCCACACTATTTTAGCCGCTTCTTTATATAGATGGGAAACCAATGAAATTGCTGCGTTGAGCTCATACAGAGTTGTGTTCCTCTGATGGCTGAGAGATCCGAGGAGCTTGGAAAGTCTTTGTTATACGGGGTGTTCTGTCCTCGTTGTACCCCGGGCACTGCTGTGCATTGATAATCATGATATTTCGTCAGATTTTGTCATCCTCTAATAGTTCTGGGGCTACATTATGAGATCTCCATGGAGCCGGTACTTCCTAATTCCTTGTAATGTGTGGATTTGTGGGTAAGTCGTGTACTCAATGCCCTCAGCCCAACTTCCAGTTCTAATTCACAATTTAAATCATTTAGATATTTGCTGCTGATAAAATCCGGCAGCCAAGCTTAATCTTTTTTTTTTTTCTTTCTGCAAGCTAATAGGAGGATATAATACACAGTGGAGCGGATTTTATTGCATGCACTAATTGTGTGAAAACGATGAGTACAACTATTAAAGTTATTTTTATTCTTATTGGGCACAGATGGGCTTTTCACGTTTTTTTTTTTAATTTTTTTTAATTTATTTATTTTATTTTTTTTTATCAAGCGCATAAAAATGCAGGTTAGTTTTCCAAGAGACAACTTTACAGTTTTTGCAAAATGGTAGCAAAACAACAAAGACAAGGAGCAATGTAGAGAAGAACTTTGCAGGGAGGCAGACATTTGTCGGTTGCATGGCAGCCAGGCTCACTGCTTGTAGGAAGAAGGGTGCTGCCATCATGGCCACCCAGAGGGGAGACAATTAAACAGGACCAATGCTTTATATTGGATTCTGAACACCCCCAGAGGCTCAACAACCAACATGGTGTGACTTTGTTCTCCCTTAGATTGTAAGTTCCATAGGCGTGCGCACATAGGGTGGAAGGTGTGCCTGGGCACACCCTAATCGCCATGTACTGTGCAGATTCCCCCTGCTGCCAGGCTGCAGAGAAAGGGACGGGGGGATCTCTGTCCTCAGTCTCTTTCTCTGTCTTAAAAGTGAGACATCAGGGATCTGTTTAGACCCCTGATATTTCACCAAAGCCCCCAGCAGGGCTCCTAAATAAAATTGTAAAATATATATATATATGTATATAATATAAAAAAATAATAAAAAAACAAAATTGTAAAGAAATAAATGAAATAAAATAAAAATAAACTACTGACACCCATCTGTGCCCTTCTGACATGTATACACATACACTTAGAGCATCCCCGAACATCACTGCACCACCAGAGCATCCCTGAACATCACTGCACCACCAGAGCATCCCTGAACACCACTGTGCCACCAGAGCATCCCTGAACATCACTGCACCACCAGAGCATCCCTGAACATCACTGCGCCACCAGAGCATCCCTGAACACCACTGCGCCACCAGAGCATCCCTGAACATCACTGCGCCACCAGAGCATCCCTGAACACCACTGCGCCACCAGAGCATCCCTGAACATCACTGCCCCACCAGAGCATCCCTGAACATCACTGCGCCACCAGAGCATCCCTGAACATCACTGCACCACCAGAGCATCCCTGAACATCACTGCTCCACCAGAGCATCCCTGAACATCACTGCACCACCAGATCATCCCTGAACATCACTGTGCCACCAGAGCATCCCTGAACATCACTGTGCCACCAGAGCATCCCTGAACACCACTGCGCCACCAGAGCATCCCTGAACATCACTGCCCCACCAGAGCATCCCTGAACACCACTGCGCCACCAGAGCATCCCTGAACATCACTGCCCCACCAGAGCATCCCTGAACATCACTGCGCCACCAGAGCATCCCTGAACATCACTGCACCACCAGAGCATCCCTGAACATCACTGCTCCACCAGAGCATCCCTGAACATCACTGCACCACCAGATCATCCCTGAACATCACTGTGCCACCAGAGCATCCCTGAACATCACTGTGCCACCAGAGCATCCCTGAACACCACTGCGCCACCAGAGCATCCCTGAACATCACTGCCCCACCAGAGCATCCCTGAACACCACTGCGCCACCAGAGCATCCCTGAACATCACTGCCCCACCAGAGCATCCCTGAACATCACTGCGCCACCAGAGCATCCCTGAACATCACTGCACCACCAGAGCATCCCTGAACATCACTGCTCCACCAGAGCATCCCTGAACATCACTGTGCCACCAGAGCATCCCTGAACATCACTGCGCCACCAGAGCATCCCTGAACATCACTGCTCCACCAGAGCCTCCCTGAACATCACTGCACCACGAGAGTATCCCTAAACACCACTGTGCCACCAGAGCCTCCCTGAACATCACTGCACCACCAGAGTATCCCTAAACACCACTGTGCCACCAGAGCATCCCTAAACATCACTTCACCACCAGAGTATCCCTGAACATCACTGTGTCACCAGAGCATCCCTGAACACCACTGAGCCACCAGAGCCTCCCTGAACATCACTGCACCACGAGAGTATCCCTAAACACCACTGTGCCACCAGAGCCTCCCTGAACATCACTGCACCACCAGAGTATCCCTAAACACCACTGTGTCACCAGAGCATCCCTAAACACCACTGTGTCACCAGAGCATTCCTAAACATCACTTCACCACCAGAGCCTCCCTGAACATCACTGCACCACGAGAGTATCCCTAAACACCACTGTGCCACCAGAGCCTCCCTGAACATCACTGCACCACCAGAGTATCCCTAAACACCACTGTGTCACCAGAGCATTCCTAAACATCACTTCACCACAAGAGCATCCCTGAACATCACTGTGCCACCAGAGCATCCCTGAACATCACTGTGCCACCAGAGCATCCCTGAACATCACTGTGCCACCAGAGCATCCCTGAACATCACTGCACCACCAGAGCATCCCTGAACATCACTGCACCACCAGAGCAATACTTTGTAGAACCGCCTTTCTCTGCAATTACAGCTGCAAGTCTTTTTGGGGATGTCTCTACCAGCTTTGCCCATCTAGAGAGGACATTTTGCCCATTCTTCTTTGCAAAATATCTCAAGCTCTGTCAGATTGGATGGAGAGCGTCTGTGAACAGCAATTTTCAAGTCTTGCCACAGATTCTCAATGGGATTTAGGTCTGGACTGTGACTGGGTCATTCTAACACATGAATATGCTTTGATCTAAACCATTCCATTGTAGCTCTGGCTGGATCTTTAGGGTCGTTGTCCTGCTGGAAGGTGAACCTCTGCCCCGGTCTCAAGTCTTTTGCAGACTCTAACAGGTTTTCTTCTAAGATTGCCCTGAATTTGGCTCCATCCATCTTCCCATCAACTCTGACCAGCTTCCCTGTCCCTGCTGAAGAAAATCATCCCCACACCATGATGTTGTCACCACCATGTTTCACGGTGGGGATGGTGTGTTCAGGGTGATGTGCAGTGTTAGTTTCCGCCACACATAGCGTTTTGCTTTTAGACCTAAAAGTTCAATTTTGGTCTCATCTGACCAGAGGACCTTCTTCCACATGTTTGCTGTGTCCCCCACATGGCTTCTCACAAACTGCAAATGGGACCTAATATGGCTTTCTTCTTGCCACTCTTCCTTAAAGCGGTTGTCTGCCCATTAAAAAATAAATAAATAAATAAATAATAACCTGCAAGACAATAGCATAATGTGGTGCATACTAGCTCATTATGAAATACTTACCTTGAAACGAAGATCCGACCTCTGAGGGAGCGGACATCTTCCCTCGGCTCTTGCTTCCAGGTACGCGGCTCCGGCGCTGAAACTGGCCAGAGCCGCGAGACGTCACTCCCGCACATGTGTGCGGGACCCGTCTTTCCGGCAAGGTCCGGCCCTATGCCGGGACATACACGGCGCATGCGTCGTAACGCCGCAACATCTTAGAGAGGGAATATCTCCTAAACCGTACAAGTCTGGGGGATATTCATTTTACCTACAGGTAAGCCTTATTATAGGCTTACCTGTAGGTAAAAGTACAAAAATTGGGTAGACCACTGCTTTAAAGGGCAGATTTGTGGAGAGCACGACTAATAGTTGTCCTGTGGACTGATTCTCCCACCTGAGCTGTGGATCTCTGCAGCTCCTCCAGAGTTCCCATGGGCCTCTTGGCTGCTTCTCTGATGAATGCTCTCCTTGCCCGGCTGGTCAGTTTAGGTGGACAGCCATGTCTTGGTAGGTTTGCAGTTGTGCCATACTCTTTCCATTTTCTGATGATGGATTGAACAATGCTCTGTGAGATGTTCAAAGCTTGGGATATTTTTTTATAACCTAACCCTGCTTTATACTTCTCCACAATTTTATCCCTGACCTGTCTGGTGTGTTCCTTGGCCTTCATGATGCTGTGGAGTATCAGAGTAAAGGGGGCTAAATACAAATGCCCCCCACACTTTTCACATATTTATTTGTAAAAAAATGTTGAAAACTATTTATCATTTTCCTTCCACTTCACAATTATGAGCCACTTTGTGTCGGTCTATCCCATAAAATCCCAATAAAATACATTTACATTTTTGGTTGTAACATGACAACGTGTGGAAAATTTCAAGGGGTATGAATACTTTTTCAAGGCATTGCACATTACAATTGATATAAGCAAACCATCTCACCCTTCTAAGAGTTACTCTTATATTGTCAGCCTGTGCTGTGTCTCTTCCTTTCACATTCTCTATCACCGTCTCTCTCAATGGCGCTCAGTATAGAGCAAGCTACCTGCATGTTCATTTACTATGGATTGGAATAATTAAAAGGTTGGTCAATCAATCAGAAACTTGCCACGTTTTGCAATGTGATCTTCATGGCTGTGACTTTATCTCATTGTTTATGGCTCTCTGGTATTTAGATCTTTATTATAGAATATTCTCTGTATGTATTTTTGTTCTTTCCGTTATTTTATTTATATTTTCCAGAGACATGGGTTGAAAATTTATTTTCGAGATCCTCATTCATTTACTCCATTGCTGGAATGTGTGGATGGACGTCCACCAAGGTCTCTACTTCTCGGGGCGGATATGGTGAAGAACCAGCAGCAGATCGCTCAGTTTTCTAAGAAAGATGCAGAGGTAAGGGGAGTGTGCACTATGGTGCATATAGGGTGTATGTACAGCATGGTGTATGTATAGCATGATGTATGTACTATATAGTATGATGTATGAAAATTATGGTGAATATATGATACTTTGTATAGTATTGTGTATGTATGGTGTAGGCATGGTGTATGTATAGTATGGATTAGAGTATATATGATGTATGTATAGTATGATATATGTATGGTTTAGTTATGGTATGATGTATGTATATTGTATGTATAGTATGGTGTATCACCTCATGGTGTATGTATGATAGATGTTTGGTGTAGGCATGGTGTATGTATAGTATGGATTACAGTATAAATGATGTACTGTATGTTTAGTTTAATTTATGTACTCATGGTGATTGGTGTATGTATGGTGTAGGTATAGTATGGTGAATGTATGGTGTAGGTATAGTATGGTGTATGTATGGTGTAGGTATAGTATGTTGAATGTATAGTATGATGTGTGTATAGTATGGAGAATGTATGGTTTAAGTACTCATGGTGTATATATAATACGGTGTAGGTATAGTATGGTGTATGTATGGTGTATGTATAATATGGTGTATTATTTGGTGTGAGTATAGTATGGTGTATGATGTACGTATGGTTTAGGTACTCATGGTGTATATATTATTATTTCAGGTACTTGTATAGCGCTGTCAATTTACGCAGCGCTATACATATATATTATACATTCACATCATTCCCTGCCCTCAAGGAGCTTACAATCTAAGGTATAATATAATATGGTGTAAGTATAGTATGGTGTATGTTCTCATGGTGTATGTATGATGTAGGTATAGTATGGTGTGTGTATGTTCTCATGGTGTAGGTATAGTATGGTGAATGTATGGTGTAGGTATAGTATGGTGTAGGTATAGTATGGTGAATGTATGGTTTAGGTACTCACAGTGAATGTAATTGTGTAGGTATAGAATGGTGAATGAATGGTTTAGGTACTCATGGTGAATGTATGGTGTAGGTATAGTATGGTGTATGTTCTCATAATGTAGGTATAGTATGGTGAATGTATGGTTTAGGTACTCACGGTGAATGTATGTTGTAGGTATAGTATGGTGAATGTATGGTGTAGGTATAGTATGGTGAATGTATGGTGTAGGTATAGTATGGTGAATGTATGGTTTAGGTACTCATGGTAAATGTATGGTGTAGGTATAGTATGGTGTGTATGTTCTCATTGTGAATGTATGGTGCAGGTATTGTATGGTTTAGATACTCACGGTGAATGTATGGTGTAGGTATAGTATGGTGAATGTATGGTTTAGGTACTCACGGTGAATGTATGGTGTAGGTATAGTATGGTGAATGAATGGTTTAGATACTCATGGTAAATGTATGGTGTAGGTATAGTATGGTGTGTGTATGTTCTCATGGTGAATGTATGGTGTAGGTATAGTATGGTGAATGTATGGTTAGGTACTCATGGTGAATGTATGGTGTAGGTATAGTATGTTGAATGTATGGTTTAGGTACTCATGGTGAATGTATGGTGTAAGTATAGTATGGTGTGTGTATGTTCTCATGGTGAATGTATGGTGTAAGTATAGTATGGTGTGTATGTTCTCATGGTGAATGTATGATGTAGGTATTGTATGGTTTAGGTACTCACGGTGAATGTATGGTGTAGGTATAGTATGGTGAATGTATGGTTTAGATACTCATGGTAAATGTATGGTGTAGGTATAGTATGGTGTGTGTATGTTCTCATGGTGAATGTATGGTGTAGGTATAGTATGGTGTGTATGTTCTCATGGTGAATGTATGGTGCAGGTATTGTATGGTTTAGGTACTCACGGTGAATGTATGGTGTAGGTATAGTATGGTGAATGTATGGTTTAGGTACTCACGGTGAATGTATGGTGTAGGTATAGTATGGTGAATGAATGGTTTAGATACTCATGGTAGATGTATGGTGTAGGTATAGTATGGTGAATGTATGGTTTAGGTACTCACGGTGAATGTATGGTGTAGGTATAGTATGGTGAATGAATGGTTTAGATACTCATGGTGAATGTATGGTGTAGGTATAGTATGGTGTGTGTATGTTCTCATGGTGAATGTATGGTGTAGGTATAGTATGGTGAATGTATGGTTAGGTACTCATGGTGAATGTATGGTGTAGGTATAGTATGTTGAATGTATGGTTTAGGTACTCATGGTGAATGTATGGTGTAAGTATAGTATGGTGAATGTATGGTTTAGGTACTCATAGTGTAGGTATAGTATGGTGAATGTATGGTGTAGGTATAGTATGGTGAATGTAGGGTTTAGGTACTCATGGTGTAGGTATAGTATGGTGAATGTATGGTGTAGGTATAGTATGGTGAATGTATGGTGTAGGTATAGTATGGTGTATGTATGGTGTAGGTATAGTATGGTGAATGTATGGTGTAGGTATAGTATGGGCTATGTATGGTGTAGGTATAGTATGGTGAATGTATGGTGTAGGTATAGTATGGTGAATGTATGTTGTAGGTATAGTATGGTGATTGTATGTTGTAGGTATAGTATGGTGTATGTATGGTGTAGGTATAGTATGGTGTATGTATGGTGTAGGTATAGTATGATGTATGTATGGTGTAGGTATAGTATGGTGTAGGTGTAGTATGGGCTATGTATGGTGTAGGTATAGTATGGTGTATGTATGGTGTAGGTATAGTATGGTGAATGTAGGGTTTAGGTACTCATGGTGTAGGTATAGTATGGTGAATGTATGCTGTAGGTATAGTATGGTGAATGTATGGTGTAGGTATAGTATGGTGTATTTATGGTGTAGGTATAGTATGGTGTATGTATGGTGTAGGTATAGTATGGTGTATGTATGGTGTAGGTATAGTATGGTGAATGTAGGGTTTAGGTACTCATGGTGATTGGTGTATGTATGGTGTAGGTATAGTATGGTGAATGTATGGTGTAGGTATAGTATGGTGAATGTATGCTGTAGGTATAGTATGGTGAATGTATGGTGTAGGTATAGTATGGTGTATGTATGGTGTAGGTATAGTATGGTGAATGTATGGTGTAGGTATAGTATGGGCTATGTATGGTGTAGGTATAGTATGGTGAATGTATGGTGTAGGTATAGTATGGTGAATGTATGTTTTAGGTATTGTATGGTGTATGTATGGTGTAGGTATAGTATGGTGAATGTATGGTGTAGGTATAGTATGGTGTATGTATGGTGTAGGTATAGTATGGTGTAGGTATAGTATGGGCTATGTATGGTGTAGGTATAGTATGGTGAATGTATGGTGTATGTATGGTGTAGGTATAGTATGGTGAATGTATGGTGTAGGTATAGTATGGGCTATGTATGGTGTAGGTATAGTATGGTGAATGTATGTTGTAGGTATAGTATGGGCTATGTATGGTGTAGGTATAGTATGGTGAATGTATGTTGTAAGTATAGTATGGGCTATGTATGGTGTAGGTATAGTATGGTGAATGTATGGTGTAGGTATAGTATGGTGTATGTATGGTGTAGGTATAGTATGGTGAATGTATGGTGTAGGTATAGTATGGTGAATGTATGGTGTAAGTATAGTATGGTGAATGTATGGTGTAGGTATAGTATGGTGAATGTATGGTGTAGGTATAGTATGGTGAATGTATGGTGTAGGTATAGTATGGTGAATGTATGGTGTAGGTATAGTATGGTGAATGTATGGTGTAGGTATAGTATGGTGAATGTATGGTGTAAGTATAGTATGGTGAATGTATGGTGTAGGTATAGTATGGTGAATGTATGGTGTAAGTATAGTATGGTGAATGTATGGTGTAGGTATAGTATGGTGAATGTATGGTGTAGGTATAGTATGGTGAATGTCTGGTGTAGGTATAGTATGGTGAATGTATGGTGTAGGTATAGTATGGTGAATGTCTGGTGTAGGTATAGTACGGTGAATGTATGGTGTAGGTATAGTATGGTGTATGTATGGTGTAAGTATAGTATGGGCTATATATGGTGTAGGTATAGTATGGTGAATGTATGGTGTATCCTGCACTGAGTTCCACTACATCAGTGTGCATTTACTGTTACTGTACGGCAGCATTTGCATGGGTGACTAGCACCGGTGTGAGTGGTAGCGGCAGGAATCTGCCACCTGTGAGTGGTTAGCTACACTTGATTGAAAGGTCTCCAGTGGCTGCAGCTATTCATGTCTGTCTGCATAGCCAGGGATTACCTGCAGTGATTGCTGCTGGATGCACAGTGCACTTCTCCACCAACTCCCACAGCACTGATGCACACCGTCCACTACTGAACCCAGAAATGTCTACACTACATGATGTACAATTCTGCACTGACCTGTAGTGACCTGACCACCAGTGTAACCACCACAGATTCAGTACACACGTCTCCGCTGATCACTACTGTAACATTGCACCAAGAATACTTCACCACCGAAAACCACTTCACCCATTTTCACCAACCACCACTTAAAGACCACCCAACCACCACCAACCACCACCCACTACCAACCTCCACCCAACCAACACCAACCACCACCCACTACCCAACCACCACCCAACCACCACCAACCACCACCCAACCACCACCCACTACCAACCACCACCCAACCACCACCAACTACCACCCAACCACCACTGTACTGTGTACTCCTGACAATTGCCAAGGTCCGCACTTTGTACAATGTTACATCCCGCACACTGCAGAACTCTATAATCTGCATTCATGCCGCTAGAACAATGCTAAGGAATTCAGTTATCATCGCGTTCAACAAACCGGCTATTGCTGGTTAGTAGAATGCAGTCTCATAAACGTAATATATATTCTATATAATGTTACAGATTATTAATGGTAACAGAATGTAATACTTTATTTCATTTCACAATGTGTTATTTATTCCTTTCTTTTTTGTTCTATTAGACCCTCATAAACATGACATTATGGTGTTTCCCGGCTTGATAAGAATAATATTAATCACAATATAGAGCTACTTGTTTTCAAAATGAACTTCGAAACAAGCAAAAAAAATAAAAATTACCCCTGCCACAGAGCCTGAAGAACAAAGAGTAATAATTCCATGGCTCGCTGTAATGGGTACCAAGAAAAATGGACAATTGTCTTCATATTTCTCTGAATGTATTTTGGCATTCTAATTTCATCCGAGGTGTTCTCTGCGTACAGACGGTAATAGATACCTCTCTGATTTCAGTGGATTTTATCTCCAAAACCAACAATATGGGGCTGATGACCCTGAAAACTGGAAAGTAGCTGTACAGGTTGATCATTAAAGATGATATCTCAGAAGGTCTTCTTCTCAGAAGGTCTTCTTGATATCTAGCCAAAGAAACCCCTACAAGAGTATCCAAACAGGACTTTAAAGGTACCACGCCAAATGGTTAAAAAGTACAACAAACATTTAATGCCATCATATAAAGCAGGGGTCCTCAACCCACGGAATGGTGCCGGTTGGGGGCCGGGCCATGTGGCAAAGGAGCTAGCCAGCACAACATGCACTGCCACCCTCCCACCACCAGAAGGCGCCTGTTCCCCTTCTCCTGGCACCACTACTCCCTTCCCTCTCTGTGGTGACTGTGCCTATGGAGAGGAAGGGAGGAGAAGAAGAAGAGCTGGGCCGGAGGTGAGGGGCTGCACATGCCAACAACCTCTGAAAGGTGACAGGTTGCACCAGGACACGTGCCCCCTCTAGGTGACAGGCTGAACACACACCTCCCCCCTGGAGGTAACAGGCTGCACACAACCCCCCCCCCCCCAGAGGAAACAGGTAGCACCAACCTCCCCCCCCCCCCCCAGGCTGTGAAGCAGTTTTCGTCGCTGACGCAGGTCTCTGGTGCTGGGGAGGTTGGTGGACTGCTGATGTAAAGAATAAAATCCCATCAAATGGTCACATATTTCGCTCAACCATACACATAAAATGCTGTACATGGATTTTTATAGCAATGCAGTCATATATAGAGTGGACAAACCCTAATTAGGTTTTGCCGGACAGTGTTAACTTTGTTCAACGCGTTTCACAGGTCAAAGCCTGCTTCTTCAGGAACATCAGCACTCTATGAGCATCTGCATAGGAGAACACAAAATGTGCAACTGATTAAGAACATATAGCAGAGTTGAACAATGTTCAACTTGGTGTTGGATGGGGGAAGGGTGGCGGCCATCTTTAGACTCTGTAGAAATATAAAATTGTGAAGGACCATTCCAGTCCATGAATATATCTTCACTGGTTGCTGAGTCCACATGCTTTCCATCCTCTTCTGGAGGCAAAGTCTTCTGCTCCTGTTCCCCCATGGAGTCTTCCCTTTGCTATATGTACTTAATCAGTTGCACATTTTGTGTTCTCCTATGCCAGGGGTAGGGAACCTGTGGCTCTCCAGCTGTTGTAGAACTACATTTCCCATGAGGCATTGCAAGGCTGATGGATACAATTACTCCCAGAAGCATGATGGGAAATGTAGTTATACAACACCAGGAGAGCCGCAGGTTTCTGCCCCTGTCCTATGCAGATACTCATAGAGTGTTGATGTTCCTGAAGAAGTAGGCTTTGAACTGTGAAACACGTCGAACAAGCAAGTTAACCTTGTCGGGCAAAACCTAATCAGGGGCTGTTGACTCTATATATTCCTGCAGTACTATGATACTCTATGCACAGCATTTTATGTGAATGGTTGGCAGCATTAGTTTCACATACGAAAACACTTTCATCATAGTTTCCGTCAGCTGCATGTTTTCAGTGACCAAAACTAAACAAAAATAAAGTTTGAATTCATACAGAGTTCCTCCCAGAAATGTTTTTTTTTTGGTATCCACTCTTTTAATACTAAATAGGTGTGACCTTTTGTTTCCTTGCTTTCAAACCGCCTAGTAATTACATGTATTTATTTAGTTTCTCTCACTGCTGGACTTTTCCATTTTAGGTGAGGGCACCTGAAGCCCATCCGTAGTCTCCTGGCATCTCTTCCTGAAAGAAGTGCATGGTGGGTAACCATCATGCACTCCTCGATCCTGGTCCACCTTAAATCGCGTCACTTCCTGTCTGTAAATAACACGATTTTACAGTACAGGGAAGCCCGCCGACTCCTGGGAAATGATGAGTCACATCTCCCAGGAGGCTAGGGGAAGCAGGAAGTGAGGAGAAGAGCCTAGGACCTAAAAGGGGCAGATTACAGAGACCACCTAGCAACAAGCGACATAGGGTGAGTATAAAATGTTTTTTTTCCTTCAAAGGTAAATCTATATAGGCAAAGGACTTTAATGATGTAAAAAAAAAAATTCTGGGTGGAACTCCCCTTTAAGAGAGACCTGACATTAACATTCTCTATATGTTTTTGGTTTGGCAACAATGATAATTTGATGGACGCAAAGTTCCTCTTTTGGAAAGTTTGAACCCAAGATTTCTCAACCACAAGTCCATTGTGTATAAATAAATCTGAGTTCTGGTTTAGCAACGACCACAATGTGTTGTTAAGACAAAAGATTTTATTATGAGGGAATCGGTTGCTTGCTTCCTTTTTTTATTTCTTCCTCCGTAGGCTTATCCAAAGTATGAGCACTTTATGGATCGCTTGGTGTCAGCAATAGATCCTCTTCTTGATGCTCCTCCAGTAGACATGACGGCCATAACTCAGGGGTCGCTACTGCAGAGGGTGAAGTCACTTAGATCTCTACGACCTTTAATCAAAGCAGGTGAGTCCTACTCAATACTTCTGTAGGGATGTCGTATGTTTTTCTTTTTCATAATAGCGACCAAATAGAAACCACACATATCTGCTCTATATAAGGTCCAGAAACTCGTCTCATTAAACAACCGACCAAATAGTGCAGACTCACCGCTCAAAGGGCAACTCAGCTCGTGTGGATCTGGGGTGCTGACTCACAAGGGCAGGTGCAGGCTGATGAAGCAATCAAGTAGTAACAGCAACAAGGTTGGAAGTAGCCGCACTCAAACGATCCGATTTTTCATAGCTTGAGTAAGCACCTACTGTAGGGTGCGAAACGCGTCAGCTGGACCTTCTGTGCGTTGTCTATATCACCCTTTGATGCAATAAAATCATTTTTGGAAATTGGATCGTTTGAGTGCGGCTACTTCCAACCTTGTTGCTGTTACAACTCGTCTCGTTAAACAGGCCTTAGCTTAGCAGTATATTCTCCTTCGACTAATAGTGAATCCGCCAAATTCCTTGCAACTGTCCCATCAATGCAAGGTAATGATAAAGTTTTCAAGGAAAAAACAGAAGAGAAGGGAAAGGACACTTTAATAAATAGAATCAAAGAATAAAAAAAATGCATTTAGGCTCGTGGGAGGCCTTGGATTCGTTGCCACCTTCTTACTTTGCCTAAGCCAGCGTTTTTCAACCTTTTTTCAGCTAAGGCACCCATTAGAATCAGAAGCATCCCGGGGCACACCAGTCTGAGGGCTCGTTCACACCAGGAGGTGCATCTAAGCGCACAAGCTTTTTTGCGTGTTGCCCTCCTAGCACAACTCCACCAAATCATTCCTCCTAGCCAGTGGTGAACTTTTAGGATGGGGGGTGCCAGGCTCTGCTCTTCCTTTTAAGCTCCTTCTACTTCTCATAAGCCCCACCCCTTATAGAATCCACCCACTCCGTCCCCTGTAATCCACATATTGTGTCAGGAGTACACAGCTCAGCATCACAGGACACAGTATACAGCTCAGCATCACAGGACACAGTATACAGCTCAGCATCACAGGACACAGTATACAGCTCAGCATCACAGGACACAGTATACAACTCAGCATCACAGGACACAGTATACAGCTCAGCATCACAGGACACAGTATACAGCTCAACATAACAGGACACTGTATACAGCTCAGCATCACAGGACACAGTATACAGCTCAGCATCACAGGACACAGTATACAGCTCAGCATCGCAGGACACAGCTCGGCATCACAGGACACAGTATATAGCTCAGCATCACAGGATACAGTATACAGCTCAGCATCACAGAACACAGTATACAGCTCAGCATCACAGGACACAGTATACAGCTCAGCATCACAGGGCACAGTATACAGGTCAGTATCACAGGACACAGTATACAGCTCGGCATCACAGGACACAGTATACAGCTTGGCATCACAGGACACAGTATACAGCTCAGTATCACAGGACACAGTATACAGCTCAGCATCACAGGACACAGTATACAGCTCAGCATCACAGGACACAGTATACAGCTCAGTATCAAAGGGAGGGTATATTCAGCCAGTACACAGTATATAGCCAGTACACAGTATACAGTATATTCAGCCAGTACACAGCATATAACCAGTACACAGTATACAGTATATTCAGCCAGTACACACTATATAGCCAGTACACACTATATAGCCAGTACACAATGTATTCAGCCAGTACACAGTATATTCAGCCACTACACAGTATATAGCCAGTACACAGCATATTCAGCCAGTATATAGTATATTCAGCTTGTACACAGTATATAGCCAGTACACATTATATTCACCCAGTACACAGTATATTCAGCCAGTACACAGTATACAGCTCAGCATCGCAGATAGGGGTATATTAAGCCAGTAACACAGTATACAGCGGTTGGTAAATGGTACCAGGCTGGCTTCAAGGCTTGGCTTCAGGCTCGTGGTCGGCTGGCCGCGGCTCCAGGCTGGCTAGGACAGACGGACTGTCGTCGAATGAGGAGAGGACTGGAGTGGTGGGAGTCAGTCACTGGTGGTCTGGCTGGCACTGGCAGGCACTTCGTTCTCGGATAGGCGGGAGGGGAGAGAGCCGGCCTGGCACTGGCAGTAGCAAGTGCAGAGGAGGACGGACGGAGGGGGGACCTGGCAGAGTGCTGCACCTGCGTGGAGTCACAGTCCCGCCCCCGCCCTACCGTGACATAGCCAATCACTGGCAGTCACTGGCTCAGGGCAGCCAATTAGTGTATGTATGTGCGCTTCTTTGGCGCACATACATAGACATTTAGGACTGACCAATGGGCTCACTACTTGCTGTCAGAGGACAGCAAGGAGCCGAAGAAAAAAAAATAGAATAAAAAATCACTATACCGGCGCCACCTTTAGGGGGTCGGGCGGACTTTTTTTTTTTTCCTTCATTCCCAGCAGGGAGGCGGTGCCCAGGCGCCCCTGTTGAACAGCCACTGCTGTTCCTAACACAACCCCACCAAATAGGCAGATTAGCTGTTTCAGACCTCCAAAAATACTATCACTCAACACATCTCGGTAGATTGGTGGCGCCACAGTGAGATTAAATTGTGGCCACATATTGAGCAACCTCAAAATCGGATACCACTGGCACCCGTGGTATTTATATTAAATATGTAGAAGAATATATATTGGCCTAAACTGCGGAAGAAATTCGTTTTTTTACATTTTTTTTTTGTATTATAGCAAAAAGTAAAAAATATTGTTTTTTTTTTCAAAATTAACGGTCTCTTTTTGTTTGTAGCGCAAAAAATAAAAACCGCAGAGGGGATCAAATACCACCAACAGAAAGTTCTATTTGTGGGCAAAAGGGATATAAATTTAGTTTAGGTACAACGTCGCACGACCGCGCAATTCTCAGTTAAAGCTGCGCAGTGCCGTATCGCAAAAGATGCTCTGGTCAGGAAGTGGGTAATTATGCGGGTTCTGTGGCTGATTAAGGTGGTAATTAAACTCACTTGGTGCCTCATCTGCATTAACTTAGCCTCAGAACAACCCGTGTAATTCATAGGGTGTTTAAAGTAGGGTTGCCATCTTTTCTTTAAGCCAAACCCGAACACTTTAGCGGCTCACGGCAACTTTTTTTTCGTGGGGGAACACTGTGGTCATTGCAACATTTTATCTTGCGCGGTCATTTTTCAAGCGCGTTTAAAAAAAAAAAAAAACAGTTTCATACATTAAAAAAAAAAAAAACAGTAAACTTGGCCCAATTTTTTTGCATGATGTGAAAGAGGATGTTACGCCCAGTAAATAGATACCTAACATGTCATGATTTGAAATTGCGCACGCTCGTGGAAAGGTGCCAAACTTCGGTACTTTAAAATCCCCATAGGCAACACTTTAACAATTTTTACAGGGTACATATTTAGAGTTACAGAGGAGATCTAGTGCTAGAATTATTGCTCTCGCTCTAACGATCCCGGCGATACCTCACATGTGTGGTTTGAATGTCGTTTACATATGCGGACGCGACTTACGTATGCGTTCGCTTCTGCGTGCGAGCTCGCGGAGACGAGGGCGCTTTAATTTTTTTATTTTTTTTTTATTTTTACACTTTCCCTTTAAAAAAAAAAAAACGTGATCACTTTTATTCCTATTACAAGGAATGTAAACATCCCTTGTAATAGAAATATTGCATGACAGGTACTCTTTATGGAGAGTTGTGGGGTCTATAAGACCTCACACCTCTCCTCCAAGCTGGAAAGCATCAGATCAATAAAAAATATATAACGATCTGATGCTTTCCCGTCGGAAAACCGGCTTTGTTTACTGTTGCCGGACTGGACGTGACGTCATGACGTCACGCCCGGTCCTCCGGGAGCCATAGAGATGAGGGGGAACGATCTTTCCCTCGATTCTCAATGGTACTTCCTTCCGCCGCGGCGGTTCTGTCCTCTGACTCACCAATCGCTGAGGTGAGTCGGTAAAGGCACCGGATGGCGGCGGGAGGGGGGGCGTCCCCTCCCGCTGCCTGTAAGAACAATCAAGCGGCTGGGCAGCCACTATGATCATTCTTATGGTGAAGGGAATCGCCTGCTGAACAGAATGATACCTCATTGATGCCTGCAGCTCCAGGCATCTCTGAGATATCAGTGTTCAAAGTAAAGGACGTCATTTTACTATGGGCCGGTAGGGAAGTGGGTAAAGGGGAACTCACCAAACCTCCCATTTACATCAGAGTTCTCAGCATCCCCCTTAAATTAGGGTCCTTAAAGTCCCCTTTACATCAGAGTCCACAGGGCACCCCTTACATCTGAGTCCCCCTTGCCTTAGTGTACTCCCTTGCTTGGAGGCATGAGAGAAAAGGAAGGGAGGAGACTTCAGTCACAAACGGTGGATGGGGAGCTCTTTCATCCACCATGTATCTGAGCAGAGTTGCTGAGATTCAAACTCCCAGCCCACACATCCCTTTCCTGAGGCACAGAACTCTGGGGATTGCAGGGTGGGTGGGCAGACTGAGGGGTAGGGGTGGGAGGATGAGGAGCAGATCAAGCCTTCTCTCCTCTCCTGTCTGTGTATGGGGGTGGGGCACGTGTCCACACCTATGCACTTGGTATTTGTGGTACTTGGGGAGCCACAGTCCATTCTGAATATTGGGTTGGACTTGATGGACTTGTGTCTTTTTTCAGCCTGACCAACTATGTAACTATGTAATATTGTGTCCTAGTTTCAGATGTTCTGAAACCTGGGCACAAATATCAAAAATATCAAAACCCGGACTGTCTGGGTGAATCCTAGACAGACGGCAAGCCTAGTTTTAAGGGATGAGGTGGCAACCCTACTGATCACTCTTCATAACATTCTGGAGTATATGCAAATTGCCATCATAAAAACCAAATCGGCAGACTTTGTGAAAGTTATTATTTGTGTCATTCTCTAAACTTTTGGCCCACGGCTGTACAGTATGTGGTACTGACTCCGCCAAGACATCACTACAGGAGGACGCTAACTAAAAGGGGCCTAGCACCTGATGACACTGTTTTCTGTAACCAGACACTATTTTGGAACAGAGCCACCTAGTGGCAGACTAGGTAACTGTACCTGCTCACACTCCTCCATTGTGTTGCTAATAGACATACTACAGGCGTCTGCATTTTGTTATACTTTGTTGCTATTTAATAAAGTGTCTCGCAGGGCTAGATTTGCGCTTCCCTTTTCTTCTATCTTGGCAGTTTATTTCAAATGGCAGTTGGAAGAAGACGTGGAAAATAATTCCTGGTGTGATTGGCATACTACCTATTGATTTTTCAGGTTAATAGTAGTTGTTTATCATGTTCTGAGAGTAGAGTTGAGCGAACACCTGGACGTTCGGGTTCTGCTGGTCCGTCCGAACTTCGGGACAAAGTCCGGTTCCGGGTCCGGACGGAACCCGAACGATCGCACGGACAACGATGATAATTGGACTTTTTAGTTATCCATCATACGGTTAGTGTGGTCCTTAATAAAAGGTGCAGAAGAAGGTTGACGGTAAACTTTATTTGACGGTTCTATCTTCTTTTCCCTTCGCGTTTAGATCGGGACGCTCTGTGAAATAATTTATCGTTGTTTCATATTGTTTTACGTCTGCGGACATCATACAGATAATCGTTGTGTTACCTCCTCACACTCGTCCATGTCAATGGATCAGACGGTGATCCACCGAGACAAGGTTTTATCACAGACCAATGTCTTTTGTCACAGTAGTCCACGATCCGGGGAAAATCAATCGCAGGAGGACATCACTACAGAACCGCC
>BLSH010038656.1:20297-35531 GCA_018402905.1 Glandirana rugosa
TGAAATCTCAAATTCCCCCAACAATCTGATCGTTGAGCACGATCGTGGCGATCGTTGTTTTAAGCAGAGTTTGATCTGCAACTCAAAGCAGCGGTATGTGAAATCTCTAATTTCTGCTATCTGTCCTCAGAGCAACAGCACAGACAGCAGTAGTAAAGTAATCTATCTCAGGATGCAGGATCAGGTCTTAAAATGTCTCAAATCTGTCCCTCACGCAGTCAGCTACCTTTCCCTACACTAACCCAAGGAGCATGTGACTGCAGCACTGTGACTCCAGCTTATAAAGAGGCTGGGTCACATGATGCACTGGCCAATCACAGCCATGCCATTAGTAGGCATGGCTGTGATGGCTTCTAAGGGCAAACCAGTGAAACGCTTGTTGATTGGCTGCCCTGCAGCTTCTCAACACGTGGAGTAAAATAGCAGAACCCCGGACCGAACGCGAACGTTTTTTGAAATGTCCGGGTCCGGGTCCGTGCCACGGACACCCGAAAGTTCGGTACGGACCCGAACGTTACAGTCCGGGTTCGCTCAACACTATCTGAGAGAGCTTTTCAGAGGTAATATATTAAATTAATACAGATTTATTGGAAACCTTGACACTTCTCCTTCTCCTGTCTTCACATGCCAGGAATTACATTGGGGAGTCAGTTTCCAAAGTATTACGAAGTTCTTACTGCTCCAATATCCAAGGTAACCAACTTTCTTTTTATTGTAAAAATTTTCAAACAAGAAACTTGGGGTTTGTAAGAAGGTGGCTTGTGTCATTGTAGTGTGATAGGAAGGAAACCGATCCCTGTTATGGCCAACAAGACGAGATGCTTGCTGTGTTCTGTAAAAGAGTCTGGATGCACGCTGACCACGGAGTCCTCCCAAAGTTATTGTACATTATGGTCATGGCAAGGGGCCAATAGGACCGCATACAATAACTGCACGGAATAAAATTACTTTTTTTATTTGGACCCCCTATATTGGGCCTTTTCTTTTATTAGATGTCAATGCCCACATGTCATGCCACTGGATGGGCATGATGGAGAACTGAAAGACTAGTTCCCTATCAGGTCCACTCTGATTTTGAGGTGACAGCGCATTTGGAGCGGAAAATGGCAAAATGTTTGACCATTCTTCCAGAAGCACACTTGTGAGGTCAGGCACTGATTTTGGACGAGAAGGCCTGGCTTGCAGTCTCCTCTATAATTCATCCCAAAGGTGTTTTATTGGGTTGAGGTCAGGACTCTGTGCAAGCCAATCAAGTTCCTCCACCCCAAACTCGCTCATCCATGTCTTTATGGACCTTGCTTTGTACACTGGTCCAAACCATTTGGTGGAGGGGGGATTATGGTGTGGGGTTGTTTTTCAGGGGTTGGGCTTGGCCCCTTAGTTCCAGTGAAGGGAACTCTTAAGGCGTCAGCATACCAAGACATTTTGGACAATTTCATGCTCCCAACTTTGTGGGAAGAGTTTGGGGAAGGCCCCTTCCTGTTCCAACATGACTGCCCACCACTGCACAAAGCAAGGTCCATAAAGACATGGATGAGTGAGTTTGGGGTGGAGGAACTTGACTGGCCTGCACAGAGTCCTGCCCTAACCCAATAGAACACATTTGGGATGAATTAGAGCGGAGACTGTGAGCCAGACCTTCTCATCCAACATCAGTGCCTGACAGCACAAATGCTCTTCTGGAAGAATGGTCAAACATTCCCATAGACACTCCTAAACCTTGTGGACAGCCTTCTCAGAAATGGAAGTTTTTATAGCTGCAAAGGATGGGCCAACTCAATATTTAACCCTACGACTAAGACTGGGATGCCATTAAAGTGCATGTGTGTGTAAAGGCAGGTGTCACAATACTTTTGACAATGTAGTGTACCATACAGTATAGAATTTCACACTCAATTGTTTTATTTTACCAAAATGAGGAAGAAGAAAGGAATTTTTTATTTCCGCTGCAGTTCACTACCTGTCATCCTCTTTAAGGATGGCCTAATTCACCTACAGATATAGGAAATAACATGCAGGGTGACGTGACTTGTATTTCAGATCCTGGATCAGTGGTTTGAGTCTGAACCTTTGAAATGTACTCTTGCTACAGATGCAGTTATTGGTGCAATGGCAAGTCCATCTACACCTGGAAGTGGGTATGTCATCAATTTTTGCATTGTTTTAATATCTACATTTCACCTCCTGACTATTATTATAGAATAGTACGTGGCTGATACACACTCATACCTGTAGATTCCAGCAGTTCATTAAGGACTGTTCATTATCTGTCTAGCTGTACAATATTACTCACCAAGGGGCAGATTCATTCACATAATCATTGACCACAGTAGTCAGAATTCTTTTTCAATTGTAGCACCCCCTTACCCAGGGGAGGGCTGGCAGCCTTAGGCCGGGGGGGCAAGTCCAGTCAAGTGACCCATTGAACCACCGAATCAGCTCGCCATCCATGCCCACCTGGTTTTAGAACGGATATTGATGTTATGAAGCAAGACAAATATGATACAATGTGGTAACATAATTTAATGTTAATAGCAACAAAGGAGGTTTAACAAAAATAATGCATCAGTGCAGCCTCATCAGTGCCTATCAGCTTAGCCTCATCAGTGCTCATCAATGCAGCCTCACCAGTGCCCATCAATGCAGTCACACCAGTGCCCATCAATGCAGCCTCACCAATGCCTATCAGATGCAACCTAATCAGTACCCATCAATGCAGGTTCGCCAGTGCCCATCAGCACAGCCGGCCCTGGGTGCCCCCCCCCCCCTTTGCCTGCAGTTAGTTGGTGCCTGCGCCCCTGGCCCCTGCTTCCTTCCTCCACAAGAAGAAAAAAGTGTGAGCGGGCAGCGGCGGTCTGCCATTTTTGAATGTAAGTTAGGGTGGCCTGGGGGGCAATTGCCACCCTGGCCCAGCCCTCCCCTGCTTACCTCCCGAAGGCAGCTAGAGACCCCAAGTGGCTTGGTGGGCTGACAATTCTGTGCATGACTGCATGCTTGACTTTTTGAAAGGTTGACAATGTTTATTTATACCCATAAACCCAAGAAGAAGGGGAATATGTCACAAGATACCAAAAGAAAAAAAAAACAAAACACATGCATACTCTGAATCCTAATTAGTCATACAGTAAAGGACTTTTTAGCCAGATTGGCACTCTGTATATTTTACACGGTATAGCAGTTGTTGCACACACTCCTTCTGTATGACCCACCAGATTTCCTGCTATGTCCAAGCTTGCACCTAGCTCTTCCCGAGATTCTTCCAGTAGACAAAGTTCACCCCTGGTACTCTAATCATGGCTCCAACTTCACTTCCCTCTGGATATATCCTCCAACCAGGCAGTGTAAGCTGTTCTGACCTTCCTTCTCCAAGCACATGTGTCCTCCCTAGGCGTTCCCTGTCCAAACACATGTGTCCTCCCCAAACATTCCTTCTCCAAGCACATGTGTCTTCCCCAGGCCTTCCTTCTCCAAGAACATGTGTCCTCTCCAGGTCTTCCTTCTCCGAGCACATGAATCATCCCTAGGCAATCCTTCTCCAAGCACATGTGTCCTCCCTAGGCAATCCTTCTCCAAGCAAATGTGTCCTCACAAGGCATTCCTTCTACAAGCACATGTCATCTCACCAGGCCGTCCTTCTCCAAGCACATGTGTCCACACCAGGCATTCTTTCTCCAAACACGTGTCCTCACCAGGCATTAATTTTCCAAGCACATGTGTATTTACCAGGCATTGCTTCTCCAAGCACATGTGTCCTCACAAGGCCTTCCTTCTCCTAGCACTTTTGTCTTCCTTCCCCAGGCCTTTCTTCTCCAAGCACATATGTACTCACCAGGCATTCCTTCTCCAAGCACATATGTCCTTCCCAGGCCTTCCTTCTCCAAGCACATGTATCCTCCCTAGGCCTTTCCTGTCCAAGCACCTGTGTCTTCCCCAGACTTTCCTTTTCCAAGCACATGTGTCCCCCGCAGATCTTCCTCTTCCAAGCACATGTATCCTCCCTAGGCCTTCCCTGTCCAAGCACATGTGTCCTCCCCAGGCCTTCCTACTCCATGGACATGTGCCCTCCCCAGGCCTTCCTTCTCTAAGCACATATGCCCTCCCCATGCATTTCTCCTCCAAACCTGTGTCCAGACCTTCCCTGTCAAAGCACATGTGTCCTCCCCAGGACTTCCTTCACTAAGCACATTTGTCCTCCTTAGGCCTTCCTTCTCTAAGCACATGTATTCTCCCTAGGCCTTCCCTGTTCATGCACATGTGTCCTCCCCAAACCTTACTTTTCCAAGCACATACTGTATGTCCTCCCCAAGCCTTCCTTTTCCAAGAATATGTGTTCTTCCCATAACTTCCTTCTTCAAGCACATGTGTCCTCTCTAGGACTTCCTTCCCCAACCACATGTGTTTTCCCCAGGCCTTCCTTCTCCAACCACACATCTTCCCCAGGCCTTCCTTCTCCTAGCCTGTAACCTCCCCAGGCCTTTCCTGTCCAAGCACATTTGTCCTTCCCAGGACTTCCTTTTCTGAGCACTTGTGTCTTCCCTAGGCTTTCCTTCTCCAAGTCCATTTGTTCTCCCTTCCCTCTGCAAGCCTGAGTCCTCCCCAGGCCTTCATTCTCCAAGCATGTGTCCTCCCAAGGCTTTTCTTCTCCAAGCACATGTGTCCTCCCTAGGATTTACTTTTCTAAGCATGTGTCCTCCCTAGACCCTCCCTGTCCAAGCACATGTGTCTTCCCTAAGCCTTCCCTGTCCAAGCACATGTGTCCTCTCCAGGCCTTCTTTCTCCAAGCCCACGTGTCCTCCCTGGGCCTTCCCAGTCCAAGCAAATGTCCTCTCCCCAAGCCTTCCTTCTCCAAGCACATGTGTCCTCCCTCGGCCTTCCTTCTCCAGACACGTGTCCTCCTGTATGGACTTGGCTATCATGCTGCAGCTCAGTTTCAGGGTCTTGGCAATCTTCTTATAGCCTAGGCCATCTTTATGTAGAGCAACAATTATTTTTTCCAGATCCTCAGAGAATTCTTTGCCATGAGGTGCCATGTTAACTTCCAGTGACCAGTATGAGAGAGTGAGAGCACCAAATGTAACACACCTGCTCCCCTTTCACACATGAGACTTTGTAAGACTAATGAGTCACATGACACCGGGGAGGGAAAATGGCTAATTGGACTCAATTGTACTCACTTTTGTTGCCAGCGGCTTAGACATTAATGGCTGTGTGTTGAGGTATTTTGATGGGACAGCAAATTTACACTGTTATACAAGCTGTACACTCACTACTTTACATTGTAGCAAAGTGTAATTTCTTCAGTGTTGTCACATGAAACGATTTGATAAAATATAATAAAATATTTACAAAAATGTGAGGGGTGTACTCACTTTTGTGAGATACTGTATATCCTCCCTAGGCCTTCCTTCTCCAAACACATGTGTCCTCCCCAGGCTTTCCTTCTCCAAGCACATGTGTCATCCTTAGGCATTCCTTCTCTAAACACATGTATCCTTCCTAGGCCTTCCCTGTTCAAGCACATGTGTCCACCCCACACCTTACTTTTCCAAGAACATGTGTCCTTGCCATAACTTTCTTCTCCAAGCACGCATCCTCCCCATGCATTCCTTCTCCAAACCCGTGTCCTCCACAGACCTTCCCTGTCCAAGCACACGTGTCCTCCCCAAGACTTCCTTCACTAAGCACATGTGTCCTGCCCAGGCCTTGCCTGTCGAAGCACATGTGTCCTCTCCAGGACTTCCTTCACTAAGCACATGTGTCCTCCTTAGGCCTTCCTTCTCTAAGCACATGTATACTCCCTAAGCCTTCCCTGTTCAAGCACACGTGTCCTCCCGAAATCTTAAGTTTCCAAGCGCATACGATATGTCCTCCCCAAACCTTCCTTTTCCAAGAACACGTGTCCTTCCCATAACTTCCTTCTCCAATCACATATGTCTTCCCCAGGCCTTCCTTCTCCAACCACTTGTGTCTTCCCCAGGCCTTCCTTCTCCTAGCCTGTAATCTCCCCAGCCCTTCTTTGTCTAAGCACAATTGTCCTCCGCAGGACTTCCTTCTCTGAGCATGTGTCCTCCCTAGACTTTCCTTCTCCAAGTTAATTTGTTCTCCCTTCCCTCTCCAAGCTTGTGTCCTCTCAAGGCCTTCCTTCTCTAAGCACATGTATTCTCCCTAGGCCTTCCCTGTTCATGCACATGTGTCCTCCCCAAACCTTACTTTTCCAAGCACATACTGTATGTCCTCCCCAAGCCTTCCTTTTCCAATAACATGTGTTCTTCCCATAATTCCTTCTTCAAGCACACGTGTCCTCTCTAGGACTTCCTTCCCCAACCACATGTGTTTTCCCCAGGCCTTCCTTCTCCAACCACACATCTTCCCCAGGCCTTCCTTCTCCTAGCCTGTAACCTCCCCAGGCCTTTCCTGTCCAAGCACATTTGTCCTTCCCAGGACTTCCTTTTCTGAGCACTTGTGTCTTCCCTAGGCTTTCCTTCTCCAAGTCCATTTGTTCTCCCTTCCCTCTGCAAGCCTGAGTCCTCCCCAGGCCTTCATTCTCCAAGCATGTGTCCTCCCAAGGCTTTTCTTCTCCAAGCACATGTGTCCTCCCTAGAATTTCCTTTTCTAAGCACATGTGTCCTCTCTAGACCTTCCCTGTACAAGCACATATGTCCTCCCCGGGCCTTCTTTCTCCAAGCAGATGTGTTCTCCCTGGGCCTTCTTTCTCCAAGCACATGTGTCCTCCCTGGGCCTTTCCCGTCCAAGCACATGTCCCTTCCCCAAGCCTTCCTTCTCCAAGCTCATGTGTCCTCCTCAGGCCTTCCTTCTACAAACACATGTGTTGTGCCCAAGCCCTTCTTCTCCAAGAACATATGTCCTCCTCAGGCCTTCCTTCTCCAACCACACGTGTCCTCCCCAGGCCTTCCTTCTCCAACCACACGTGTCCTCCCTCGGCCTTCCTTCTCCAAGCACATGTGTCCTCCCTCGGCCTTCCTTCTCAAAGCACATGTGTCCTCCCCAGACCTTCCTTCCCCAAGCACATGTGTCCTCAGTAGGCCTTTCTTCTCCATACACATGTGTTCTTCCCAGAACTTTCTTCTCCAAGCATGTATCCTCCCTGGCAGCAGGCTTGGGAGTCAGGTGTTATGAATAAAATCAAGAGAAGAAATTGATAGAAAGTGTTTGATGAAATAATAATGTTCTGGAAAGACATCTGCAGCTTGTGCTTCCTCTTTGACAGCTATGTTTTATTACATCACGTCATGGGAGAACTAGAGGGGAGGAAAGGCGTGTGGGGTTATGTAGAAGGAGGAATGGGCATGGTGTCCAATGCAATTGCCAAAGCAGCGACTGAAGCAGGAGCTGAGATTTACACAGAAAAGGTACGTGGAGCCAATCTTCTACCACTAATACTAAGATACAGAAATACATTTTTATGGTGACATATAAAACAGATGTTTATCTGTTCTCCCGATTCTCCCCTGTCCTCCCCTATATAGCCCTTTTATCATTTTTAAAACCCAGACATACAATCATTTTTCAAAGGTCTGCCATTTTCCTTAGTGATAATTCTACTCAAATAATATTAGATGGCAATCTGTCCGCAATAAATAACGAAGTCTGAGATACAACTAAATGCATTATCCTTAAAGACTGACTCCAACCATACACAAAGTCAAGAAAGAAGAAAGGTGGGACTTTGAAGGTTGTCACTAGGGTCTCCCAAGCAGAAACATGAAACAGTGAAGAATATAATAAAATCAATATTTATTGCATAGCATAAAACATACACCACATATAGTATAAGTTATAACGTGCGATCCAGGTAGCACTGTAAACATAGCTACGTGAGGTCAGTCCAATTCTTGGTCCTCCTCAGTGGGTGACCAGTGGAAAGGAGAGGCTCCAAAATGGCATAGAGCTTCCTTGTGTCACACAATAGGATCACAACGCGTTTCGCTATTAGATTCTTCAGGTGATCCGTTTCAAAAGTGGACGTATCACATGTAAGTAATAGATGTATATATGTCCCCCAGGACATATATATCCCCCACCGTGGTGTCCTGAGTGTAATATGCAAATGCCCAGAAGTTGCTGGTTTAGTAATGGACGTTCATATGGAGGGGAGAGCGGCCCCTTGGAGACCAATAAGAGGGAAGCCGAGTATCAACCCCATACATGTGCTGAGTACTGAGTAAAGAAGCCTTTTGGTGCCAACTCGTTACCTCTTATTGGTCTCCAAGGGGCCGCTCTCCCCTCCGTATGAACATCCATTACTAAACCAGCAACTTCTGGGCATTTGCATATTACGCTCAGGACACCCCGGTGGGGGATATATATTTCCTGGGGGACATATATACATCTATTACTTACATGTGATACGTCCACTTTTGAAACGGATCACCTGAAGAAGCTAATAGCGAAACCCGTCATGATCCTATTGTGTGACACAAGGAAGCTCTATGCCATTTTGGAGCCTCTCCTTTCCACTGGTCGCCCACTGAGGACGACCAAGAATTGGACTGACCTCATGTAGCTATGTTCACGGTGCTACCTGGATCGCACGTTATAACTTATGCTATATGTGGTGTATATTTTATGCTATGCAATAAATATTGATTTTATTATATTCTTCACTGTTTCATGTTTCTGCTTGGGAGACCCTAGTGACAACCTTCAATGTCCCAACTTTCTTCTTTTTTGACTTTGTGTTTACTTCTCCAGGGATGTGGTGTCACAACCAGCAATGTTCACCTCTCATATACTCCACCGACTCCAACCATCTCAGCTTGTAGAAGTAAGAGAAGATGAAGGCTTTTCATTGACTCTATAAACGTTTTCTATCCTTTGGAAGGTAGTAGAGAAGATCTTAGTGGATAACAGTGGAAAAGCTTATGGTGTTGTTCTACAAGATGGGACGGAAGTGCACAGCAGGTTGGTCCTGTCCAATGCCTCACCTCATCACACATTTTTAAACCTGGCTCCACAGGTAAGTACTTTAAAATATATTTGGGATTTTTCATTTTATTCTTTACATGCAATATTTGACCTTTTCTGTAACATTGTTGCTCAGCCAAGTCCATCTCTATTGATCCTATAAGGCTGGGGTCTCCAAACTTTTTAAACAAAGGGCTGGTCTATTGCCCTTCAGACCTTAGGGCAGACTGGCCTGTGGCCAGTGGGAATAGAAAATTTGGTGGTCGGTGGGAGTATGACATTTCCCCGTCATTGGTATTAGTGGGAGGAATTATGCTCCATCATTGATGTCAGTGGCAGAAGTCATGTCCCATCGTTGGTGTTCGTGTGAGAAATAGTGGCCCAAAGGCCCGATAAAGGAATAGCTAAGGACTGCAGTTTGGAGACCACTGCTTTAAAGGATAGGTCTACTTTTAAAGTAGTCATATCCACCTTGCATAGCCCCTTACCTAAACCAACACCTAACAGTGATTACGAGAGCCATGGCCTGCCCCAATGTTTGCATCCTTCAAGAAATTTGCTCTTTACCACTGATGGTGCTTGTGCAGTGTGTAGATGGCCTGCAGAGAGGTGTGGCAGCAATAACACACACAGTCCATTTGCAATTAAAGAACTTGGATTGGAATGATGCAAAGACAGTTCCCAATAAATCCAAGGGGAAGAGCCCAACCTGGGACACTCAAGTCCAACAGCATGTAGAGAGCAGGACTGACCGCATCTCTTAGGAGGGGAAGAATGGCTGTCTTGTGCCCAAACAGGAAATGTCCAGAGAAGTTGCAAGCCCTATGCTTTCCCTCCTCTTCAGGAATCTTTTACTGATGCTAGTTCTGTCCCTACTAGGTGGGATACCTGTCCCTACTCTACCCACTTACAAAATAAGCTCCTGCCTGATCCAAGATGGCTGCTAGAGTCACATGGAGAGGCAGCATTCAATTGGATAGCTTCCCCAATGACCCAGAAAACCATAGAGGAACCATTTTTCTCTCGACTTCCTCTCCAACTGCAATACCACTGCGGATGAACGCCACCTACAGTGGAGAATGTAGACTGCATCGGCCTACAAGAAAGCCCTAATTATTATTATTATCATTAAACAGGATTTACATAGCGCCAACAGTTTGTGCAGCGCTTTACAATAAAGAAGGGACACAGTACAATTACAATGCAGTTCAATACAGAAGGAATAGGAGGGCCCTGCTCGTGGAGCTTACAATCAAAAGAAGGGGGAGGTGGTACAAAAGGTAATGGCTGCAGGGGATGATCTGATAGAGGTGACTCAAGCACAGTTCTTAGGTGGAGGTGGGGTAGGCTTCCCTGAATAAGTGAGTTTTCAAGGATCGCCTAAAGGTGGACAGGGTGGGAGCTGACCGGACATTTTGGGGCAGGGAGTCCCAGAGGATGAGAGAGGCTCTGGAGGAGTCCTGTAGGCGAGCTTCTGATAATGTTGTTAGAGTTTCCTGGTAAGAATAATGAGAACATTATCTGTTATAGAAACATTGTCCTCTTACATTGGCTCAGAGACAAATGACAATGCGGCCCAACCAGCCGAGCGCCATCTTTATTCCTGACACTGATTAGGCCACGCCCTCCCGTCACCAACACTCCACGTTCATCCTGAGTTAGCACAGGTGATTGTTTTATTGTTTTGTTATTTCCTCGATGGAAGACGATGTCCTTTTTTTTTTTTTTTTAGGAGCAATTGCCAGAGGAGTTCATAACAACGATCTCACAGTTTGACGCCAAATCCCCCGTTACCAAAATAAATGGTAGGTTTGCTAGACTCAATTACAGCAATTAGCTGATGAAAGAAAATATATTTACACTTTAGTTAATGATCCAATCTGAGACACGGGGATAATACAGCTGTAAACTCCGGGTAAGCAAATCCATTCATAATAATAATGGAAATATTTTGGCTGCTGTGCCATTCCCCGATACGGCTCTTTTTATAATATATCACGAAATGGCTCAGAGTTTGCAAACTTCCTAGAAAGCAAATTACCTCTCTAATGAATGTATTAGTAAAATTGTTTGTAAAATAATACGCCACGTCTAATATTTGTGCCATGAACCAGCAGAATCTGATAGTGATGTCACCCTGCTTGTAGCAACCACCAAATGCTGCCGCCATAGGCGTGCGCACAGTGTGTGCCAGGTGTGCCTGGGTACCCCCTAATTACCCTGTGCTGTGCAGATTCCCCCTGCTGCCTGGCTGCAGAGAAAGGGACTGGGGAATCTCTGTCCTCAATCCCTTTCTCTGTCTCAAAACTGACACATCAGGGGTCTGCTTAGACCCATGATATTTCACCAAAGCCCCCAAATTGGAAATCATAAAAAAATAATAAAAAAGCATAGTAAAAAAAACAAGTAATATATAAATATATATATATATATATATTATACTATATATACACATACATCAATTTGTGTTTAAAGCAGTTGTAAACCCATGCATTTAACAGGTTAAAAACCAGTCACATTTCCGGCATGTGCCGGAAATGTAACACTCCCATTGGCTGTGCTCTAAACCAAACTGTCAAACCATCCAATGGCTGGTGTCATAGCTGATCACATGTGCAGCATCATGGCAGTTGTAGATTAAACAGAGGCCAAGATGGCAGCTTCCTTGGCTGAAAATGATAGGAGGGTTTACTACCACTTTAAGCTGTGAGATGCACACCCCAATGCAATAGCCTGTGCACACCTATGGCTGCCACCACCTTTCCTATTCACCTCTTTACAGAGAGAGATTCACCAGGCGATGGCAGCTTCCATCGTACAATTCTACATTGCAATATCTGCGTTGGCCTAGGCTTACATGTTCGTATGGACATACAGTTGTGCTCATAAGTGATTTTGATTCAGGTATACTAGCATATATACAGCTGTGCTCATAAGTTTACATACCCTGGCAGAATTTATGATTTCTTGGCCATTTTTCAGAGAATATGAATGAGAACACAAAAACTTTTCTTTCACTCATGGTTGGTGTTTGGTTGAAGCCATTTATTATCAATCAACTGTGTTTACTCTTTTTATATTATAATGACAACAGAAACTACCCAAATGACCAAAAGTTTACATACCCTGGTGATTTTGGCCTGATAACATGCACACAAGTTGACACAAAGGGGTCTGAATGGCTATTAAAGGTAACCATCCTCACCTGTGATCTGTTTGCTTGCAATTAGTGTGTGTGTATAAAAGGTCAATGAGTTTCTGGACTCCTGACAGACCCTTGCATCTTTCATCCAGTGCTGCACTGACGTTTCTGCATTCTGAGTCATGGGGAAAGCAAAATAATTGTCAAAGGATCTGCGGGAAAAGGTAGTTGAACTGTATAAAACAGGAAAGAGATATAAAAAGATATGCAAGGAATTGAGAATGCCAATCAAACTCTAATCAAGAAGTGGAAAATGAGGGGTTCTGTGGGAACCAAATCACGCTCAGGTAGACCAACTAAAATTTCAGCCACAACTGCCAGGAAAATTGTTCGGGATGCAAAGAAAAACCCACAAATAACTTCAGATGAAATACAGGACTCTCTGAAAACATGTGGTGTGGCTGTTTCAAGATGCACAATAAGGAGGCACTTGAAGAAAGATGGGCTGCATGGTCGAGTCGCCAGAAGAAAGCCATTACTACACAAATGCTACAAAGTATCCCTCTTACAATATGCCAAACAGCACAGAGATAAGCCTCAAACCTTCTGGCACAAAGTCATTTAGTAATGAGACCAAAATGTAACTTAGTACCGTGTATTGCCCCCTTTAACATCAATGACAGCTTGAAGTCTTTTGTGGTATTTGTGGATGAGGCTCTTTATCTTCTCAGATGGTAAAGCTGCCCATTCCTTTTGGCAAAAGGCCCAGTTGTGGCTGAAATTTTAGTTGGTCTACTTGACCGTGGTTTGGTTTCAACAGAACCCCTCATTTTCCACTTCTTGATTAGAGTTTGAACCCTGCTAATTGGCATTCTCAATTTCTTGGATATCTTTTTATATCCCTTTCCTGTTTTATACAGTTCAACTACCTTTTCCCGCAGATCCTTTGACAATTCTTTTGCTTTCCCCATGACTCAGAATCCAGAAACCTCTGTGCAGCACTGGATGAAAGATGCAAGGATCTGTCAGGAGTCCAGAAACTCATTGACCTTTTATACACACACACTAATTACAAGCAAACAGATTACAGGTGAGGATGGTTACCTTTAATAGCCATTCAAACCCCTTTGTGTCAAATTGTGTGCATGTTATCAGGCCAAAATCACCAGGGTATGTAAACTTTTGATCAGGGTCATTTGGGTAGTTTTTGTTGTCATTATGATTTAAAAAGGGTAAACACAGTTGATTGATAATAAATGGCTTCAGTCAAACACCAACCATGAGTGAAAGAAATGTTTTTGTGTTCTCATTCATATTCTCTGAAAAATGGCCAAGAAATCATAAATTCTGCCAGGGTATGTAAACTTATGAGCACAACTGTATCTTCATATATGGACAAAGAGTAACCGACTGGGAAATTGTGAAAATGGTCAAAGACCTAAAGTATCTAACAAAAGTAAGTACACCCCTCACATTTCTGTAAATATTTTATTCTATCTTTTCATGTGACAACACTGAAGAAATGACACTTTATTACAAAGTAAAGTAGTGAGTGTACAGCTTGTATAACAGTGTAAATTTGCTGTCCCCTCAAAATAACTCAACACACAGCCATTAAAAGAGAAGTCTGGGTTTCTGGATTATTCCCCCATTATACTTACCTAGATGGATGCTGCATCTGTCCCTCCCGGCGTTTCTACACTGAGAACCGAGCCACCAAGCACCATCAATGGCTCGGTTCTCTCAGATCCCCGAGCGGAGAGCTGCTGGCTGTCAATCAGCAAGCCCTCCGATCTGCTCCTCCACGCTCACTGGAGCACTGAGATGTGGAGAGGGTGGGGATCGGCCGTCTCAGTCTCTCAGCAGCTCGCTGAGAGGCTGAGACGGCTGTCGGTCCAGGCACATGATGGATCCCGACTCTTGAAGTTATGATGACGCAGTGCCTGTCCCGACAACTCTAAACCGCTGGCAACAAAAGTGAGTACACCCCTAAGTGAAAATGTCCAAATTGGGCCCAAAGTATTTTGTGTGGCCACCATTATTTTACAGCACTGCCTTAACCCTCTTAGGCATGGAGTTCACCAGAGCTTTACAGGTTGCCACTGGAGACCTCTTCCCCTCCTCCATGACAACATCACAGAGCTGGTGCATGTAGGAGACCTTGCACTCCTCCACCCTCCGTTTGAGGATGTCTGGAGACATGCTTGGCCAGTCCATCACCTTTACCCTCAGCTTCTTTAGCAAGGCTGTGGTCGTCTTGGAGGTGTGTTTGGGGTCCTTATGTTGGAATACTGCCCTACAGCCCAGTCTCCGAAGGAAGAGGATCATGCTCTGATTCAGTATGTCACAGTACATGTTGGCATTCATGGTTCCTTCAATGAGCTGTAGCTCCCCAGTGCCAGCAGCACTCATGCAGCCCCAGACCATGACACTCCCACCACCATGCTTGACTGTAGGCAAGACACACTTGTCTTTGTACTCCTCAGGTACGGGACACCAGACTACTCTGGTTCTATTTGAATAAACCAAGTCTACCACAGTTCGCACACACCGCCGTTGGTCCACTCCTCATGTTTCTGTTCACACAGAACGGATGTCAGTTCGTACCACCACCCTCACAGTACCAGACCCCGACGTACTCACGACGACCGTGACCCCTCGATGTCGAGTAACTTCCTTGGTACTTACGGTTGTACATGACACTGTATGACTTAGTCTCGTACTAGGAGAAGGAAGCCTCTGACCCGACATCCCGTCATAAGGTTGTATTCCTGGGGTTTGTGTGGAGGTTCTGCTGGTGTCGGAACGATTTCTTCGACTCCCATTTCCACTACCTGACCGGTTCGTACAGAGGTCTGTAGGAGTTTGCCTCCCACCTCCTCACGTTCCAGAGGATGTACGTGGTCGAGACACTACAACAGTACCTCCTCCCCTTCTCCAGAGGTCACCGTTGGACATTTCGAGACCACTTGAGGTACGGATTCTCCCAATTCCGTCACGACATTTTATTACCACCGGTGTGTTTTATGAAACCCGGGTTAAACCTGTAAAAGTGAATCCCCACATGAGTGAAAACAACGGTCGCCAAATCTCAACAGCCCTGTCCGTGACGCAGTAGTATTGAAGTTCTCAGCCCTAGGTAGTACACGGACCTGGCTGTCGGCAGA
>BLSH010038656.1:37173-62677 GCA_018402905.1 Glandirana rugosa
GCCCCCTGCAGCTTAACCCCTTCACTGCCAATGGCATTTACACAGTAATTAGTGCATTTTTATAGCACTGATCGCTGTATAAATGCCAATGGTCCCAAAAAAGTGTCAAAATGTTCCGACATGTCCGCCGCAATATCGCAGTACCGCTAAAAATCGCAGATCGCCGCCATTACTAGTGAAAAAAAAACCCCCAAAAATGAATTCTCATCATCCGTAAACGCGGCAACTTTTGCGCAAACCAATCAATAAACGCCGATTGCGTTTTTTTTTATCGCAAATATGAGGAAGAATGTAAATCGACCAAAAACAGTGAAAAAAAATGTTTTTTTATATTTTTTTTTTTGGATTTGTATTTTAGTAAAAAAATTAAGAAATTTGGGTTTTTTTGCAAAATTGTCGCTCTTCTTTTGTTTATAGCGGTGATCAGAAATGACGCAGCGGTGATCAAATACCACCAAAAGAAAGCTCTATTTGTGGGAAAAAAAGGACGCAAATTTAGTTTGGGTACAACGCCGCACGACCGTGCAATTGTCAGTTAAAACGACGCAGCGCCGAATCGCAAAAAGGGCTCTGGTCCTAAAGCTGGAAATCCTTCCGGGGCTGAAGTGGTTAAGCCTTAGAGAAGGGGCCCTCAAACTATAGCCCTCCAGTTGTTCAGGAACTACAATTCCCATCATGCCCAGTCATGTCTGTGAATGTCAGAGTTTTACAATGCCTCATGGGATATGTAGTTCCGCAACAGCTGGAGGGCCGTAGTTTGAGGATGCCTGGCTTAGAGTGTTTAGTCCAGGATGAGGATGGAGGAGGGGGAGCACTCAGATCCGATCTGACAAGGAGGGGGCACCTTTAAGAAGAGCCCACTGAGGCAAATCCTTACTTCAACAAGGGAAGACAATAGGCTCCCAAAAGTTGAAAAAAAAATAGCGAGTATCCATGGGTTGATGGAATCTTCATCCAAAAGATTCCCCACTCAAATATTCAGAAGATATTGTCTCCAAAATCTGGTGCTAATGTCAAGAAATTTGGCATGGCCATACAAAGTAGCACATAGTCCCATCCCATCAATGCCCGTACTTAACCATTTCTAGGTTAGCGGTCCAATAACAGAGGTAAACCCAGCAACCTTTATCTACTGAGTGCAAGGTGGAGGGTTATCTAAAGCAGCCTCCCTCAACCTTTTCAACACCGAGGAACCCTTGAAATTATTCTCCGGTGATAAAAATGAAAAATCTACAACTTATGATACATTAGTGTGATGGTCAATGGGAAGAATGCTCCTTACACTTGTGGTCAATGGGAAGAATGCTCCTTACACTTGTGGTCAATGGGAAGAATGCCCCTTACACTTGTGGTCAATGGGAAGAATTCCCCCCTTACAGATAGCTAAAAAGATCAATGATGTCATTGGGAATTTATCTGAGAGGTAGAAATTGACCATTGCTCAAGAAACCCCTAGAAACCTATGGAAGGAACCTTAGGGTTCCACGGAACCCTGGTTGAGAAACACTGATCTAAAGTAACATTTGGCAAATTCCCTGAACGGTTTTTGTGTAGCTTTATATGTAAGACCAGAGGGTTGGTCTCGTGGAATAAGCACAAGTGCATAGAATACAGTAGAGATGTAAAGAAGTGGAGCAAAGAAATGTAAGAAAGAACCAGGTCAGGAGATGCAAGAGGAGCCAGAAAGGCAGGACCGGTGCTACCACTAGGCAAACTAGGCAGCCGCCTAGGGTACCCAGCTGCCTAGGGGCGCCCTGCTGCTGCTTTCACTCTGCGTCTGCATGCTCTGCGGGCTGCAGCATGTAACTAACTCAGTCTCAGGCAGCTGCTCCGTCCGACCGGTAGTGAAATTAGAGGCGCTGCACTGGAGCCAGCGCTAGAGGGAGCAGAGCCGATGCTACCTGTATAGCACTGCCTCCTCCAGGGGTGGAGGCAAGGGGGGCAGCAAAATGAGGTTTCGCCTAGGGTGTCAAAAATCCTTGCACCAGCCCTGCAGAAAGGGGACAAAAAAAAAAAAGGGTGGGGGGGTAAGCCCTCTAAAAGAGGTCACCTCACTGGGTTCAGCCCACCTTCAGGCGAGGCTGAGAAGCCAGAGATGTTTGATCCCTATAGAAGAAATAAGGGGTCCAGATCTTCCAATATTCATGGTGAGGTTTTCCATAACCTGGATTTCCTGGATTTCGTTGTCCACCAATGGGCAACTGTAGGGGGGGGGGGCGCATACTTTTCCATAAAACCGGTATACAGGCCTTGGCTGCTGTAAGTAAGTGTCTGAGCAAGGAGTTCTTAAACTGTCTGGTAGATAAAGAGGTGTCGTTTAGAACCGCCGGGTTCTTATTAAGGGATACGCCTGTCAAAGCCTTAATAGTGGAGTCTACTTCATTCCAGAAGCTGCTTCATATTGGGCATTCTCAAAAAATATGTAGAAGGGTTCCTACAGATTCCTCACAGTGCCAGTGTGTATTCAAGACCTGAGGATAGATACTATGCAATTTAGCTGGAGTTCTGTACCACAGTGTCAGAAGTACGCTATTGTATTTTGACAGTGGGAGTCCCCCTGCTGTCAGAATACAATGATCAATACTGGCGGCTATAGCCACCAGCAGTGATCGAACAAAAAAAAACAGGTAGGCTGGTTGTATAGAAGTCAATCAATAGATTTGCTTCAGTACAACCAGCCTGCCCATAGATGGATTGAAATTCAGCCAGTTCCTGCTGAAATTTGGCCTGCCTATGGCTGGCTTTACTCCTGACCTCTACACTCTGTGTGCCACTTACTCCTCACCTCTGCACTCTGATTTGCTTCTATAAACAACTCATGAGTATAGAGGGAGAAAGCGCCACGAATGCACATCCACCAACATTGGCCCAGGCATGTGTGATAACCCAGCTCAGTGTCGCTTGACAGCTGCTGATATAACAGATAGGATGGTGGTGCCCAGAAGTGCACTGGCCATATTTTACGACCAAAGGATGGGTCCACCTTTTAAGAAATTGGCAGCCATCAACATTTTATCCTGACAAACAGTAAGTAAAAGGACTAAAAAAAAGATAGAACATCCAAGGGACGGTGTCAGGACCTGGATCACCTGCTGGTGGCACTGTGGTTCCTATAGTGGAAGGTTGTAATTCCAGTGTCCACCAGCAGGTGTCTACCAGCAGCCAGCAGATCCCAGTAATCAGTCTCCACCCGATGCTGGCTGCTGGTAAGTTATTTAGTCCCTCCTCTATTACACTTTGTTTCAGTGTTCTGCCTGTGAGACAGATGCATGTTTGCTGATAAATCCTAAGTCTAATTCCTGCCTTGTACCTATGTCTTGCTCAGTGGCGGCCGCTCCATAAGGGGCGCCACCCCCCATCCATGCGTCTGACCCTCTGATCTACATGTAGGGCGCCGGGCACATGGATTCCAATGGGGGGGTTGAAGCACGTGATTAGAGCCAAAGGCTCTAATTGGCCTCCAAACAGGGTGGGTGCCCTGATCCCACCCAGTTGTGTGACACTAGTGAATGAATATTCGCTATTCTTCCTCATTCTCCTCCGGGCCACTCAGAAAGCCACTATTGGCCAGGGAGTCTGCGGGTGGGGATTGATTGCCGTCTGTGTCCCCCTGATCTAAATATCAAGGAGCCGGATTATGGATTCCAATGGGAGGGTGTGAATTTCTGAAGCACCTGATTAGAGCCAGAGGTTCTAATAGGCTTCAAAAAAGGGTGGGCTCAGGGAGCAGATAACTGCGCCCTGATCCCACCCAGTTGTGTGACGGTAGCACAACTGAATTAATTTTTGCTACTTTCAGACTAAAGTTCCTCCCCGCCAATCAGGAGGCAGGTCATAAAGCCCGTTTCCCGATTGACCAAAGCGTTAGGTGATCCTATTGAATGTCTAGTGCTTAGGAGGAACAGGGAGATGACAAATGGGCGCGGGAGAAACAGGACACCGGAGCTGCTGCCCACGTCCCGGGAGAGGACACCACAGCACGCCAGCCTTAGACCAAGTAGGTGGTGTCCAGTGGCGACCTGTGCATTAAGGGTGCACGGACGCCGCCCCCCCATCCCTGCTGCCTCCCCCTATCCATGCGCCCGGCCCCTTTCAGGACGCCGGACACATGGATTCCTATGGCGGGGGCAGGAGGGGGTGATTTTTTCTTTGAAGCACCTGATTAGAGCCGAGGCTCTAATAGGCTTCAAAATAGGGTGGGCTGTCTGCGCCCCGATCCCACCCAATTGTGTGATCATAGTGAATTCATTTTCTAAATTTTCACACTACCGTTCCTCCCCTCCAATCAGGAGCCAGGTCTCTGAGACCTGTTTCCCGATTGATCCTATTGGATGGCTGGCATTTAGGAACAGGAAGAGAACAGTAGGAGACGGAGGAGTGGACACCGGAGCCGCCGCTCCCCGCACCTCTGGGCCAACACTCCCCACACCTGCAGGCCACCGCTTCCCGGACCTCCATGCCTCTGCTCCCCGGACCTCCATGTCGCTGCTCCCCGGACCTCCATGTCGCTGCTCCCCGGACCTCTATGCCGCCGCTCCCCGGACCTCCATGCCGCTGCTTCCCGGACCTCCATGCCGCTGCTCCCCGGACCTCTATGCCGCCGCTTCCCGGACCTCCATGCCCCTGCTCCCCGGACCTCCATGTCGCTGCTCCCCGGACCTCTATGCCTCCGCTCCCCGGATCTCCATGCCTCTGCTCGCTGGACCTCCATATAGCTGCTCCCTGGACCTCTATGCCTCCGCTCCCCGGACCTCCATGCCGCTGCTTCCCGGACCTCCATGCCGCTGCTCCCCGGATCTCTATGCCGCCACTCCATGGACCTCCATGCCGCTGCTCCCCGGACCTCCATGCCGCAGTTCCCAGCCACTCCCTGCACCTCCATCCACAGGTAAGTGACAGCACGGGGGGGGGGGGTGGGTGCTGTCATTGCCACAAACTGCAGTGCCGCCCCCTCAAATGAAATGCCCCACCAGCCGCCACTGGTGGTGTTGGTGTCACGCCGTTGTCTGCGGGGGGGGGGGGGCTGTCAGTGCCGCCCCCCAAAAGAAAAACCCACCAGCTGCCACTGTATATATTGTATTATAGTTAGGCTGTTAGGTATTTTGTCTCTGGTTATATGGTTGTGGTTCACTTGTATCTTCACACTTGCTGTGTTTCCTGTTTGCTGGTGTTTCGATGTCTTCTGTTTTACTATTAATAAACTTGCCTTACTATATATAGTCTGCTTTCAGTTTCCTAGTGCAGTCACATAGATCTGGCCGTCTCTGCTTCTGGTTCCTGACAGACAGGTTCTCTTTAAAAAGACTATGCTTAGCAGGAACTGGGCTTCCATATAAGCAATGAAAATTCCCATACCAATGGACATATCGGCGTATTATACTATAATGATCATGCATAGGCTCAGGGCCACCATCAGGGGGGTACAAGCAGTACTGTTGTAAGGGGCCCCAGTGTCTCAAGGAACCCTTACAACAAAGACTTTAGCGGTCTTTAACATTGGAGTCTATGGGAGGGGGACACCTGGTTTGAGGACACCAATCTCCCGAACCATAGCCAATAAAAATACCAAACTTGGGTCACATGGGTCACATGGAGAGGGCCCCCTGGGCAACAACTGGTCCAGGTTTGGGATCTCCAGCACCTATGGTTCGGCAGGAGGTCTTATTGCAAGCATCGGGTGAGGCTGAGCTGCCTGTGCACTGTTCTTTTTTTACTGGAGTCTAAGGACACCAGCGCCGCCAGTACAGATGTAGGGGGCCCCAACAGAACTGCAGGAGACCCTATGATACTCTCCTGGCCCCCCCCCCCACGGTGTCCCCCTGTATCCTCCACTCCCCACAGTATCTCCATGTGTCCTCCACCCACCAAGGTGACACCCTGTGTCCTCTGCCCTCCCAAAATGTCCTTCCTTCCCTCACCCATGGTGTCCCCCTGGGTCCTCCTCCACCATGGTGACCCCCTGTGTCCTTTATTTCCAACAGTGTCCTCCTCTCCCCCACCCCACGGTGTCCCCCTGCGCCCCCAACCGTGTCCTTATTTCCTTCTTTGTCCCTCTCTGTCCCTGGCATCTCTCTCTGTCCTCGTCACACTGCGTCCCTCTCTGTCCACGGCATCCCTCTCTGTCCTTGTTGTACGGCGCCCCTCTCTGTTCTTCTCCCAGGACAACCCCTAAAAGGCTACTATGATAGGGGGCTCAGGCCCCTAAAAACTTGTTTATATTTGCAGTTTGAGGGTGCGGAAAAATCCCCATAGATGAGCCCTGTTTTTTACCACCCTGCAACTGCACCCCACTACACATGTTGCAACAGGAATTGTACACCCTGTCTCACTTAAAAGAAATATAGCAACCTTGTGCATTTTATCGCCTCTTCACCACCTGCTTTAACCCCTTGGATCCCACACTAGCACACAGTTGCAGGGTGTTTGCAGAGCGGCCCCATTCACTTGAATGGGTCATGCTTGGCAGGCTACACCTGGTATGTATAATTCCTACTGCGGCTGCAACATGTGTACACCCCTGGCCAGTGGGCAGGATTTAGAGGGATGGCCAGTGGGTGGATGTGGTGGGATGGCCAGTGGGTGGATGTGGTGGGATGGCCAGTGGGCGGATGTGGTGGGATGGCCAGTGGGTGGATGTGGTGGGATGGCCAGTGGGCGGATGTGGTGGGATGGCCAGTGGGCAGATGTGGTGGGATGGGCCAGTGGCAGATGTGGTGGGATGGCCAGTGGGCAGATGTGGTGGGATGGCCAGTGGGCAGATGTGGTGGGATGGCCAGTGGGCAGATGTGGTGGGATGACCAGTGGGCGTTCCCTGTGGAATGTTGGTGGTCAGACGGGGGCGGGGGGCAAGATCTAAAGCTGTGTAAGGGTTCCCCAAAATTTCGGATGGCTGCCTTGCATAGGCTATTTGTTGTAACAGATTGCATGGAATGCCAGCAAAGTCTCTCCCCCATGAGAACTGGTTCCTATATAAACACATTCCCAATTTACATTGCGTTCAGCGAGTCTGAATAGTACAATCATCCGCACATTTCTTGGTTTGTGTTGGAAAAATAAAAATATGTTGAGTGGTGAAGCCATCTTCAAATATGCTGATTTCTCTCTCTCGCTAAATGAATTCCCGAATCCCTGGCACTATTAAAATGTAATCATCGCATTGTTTATATCTAAATACCGAACAAGCCGTAAAAGTCGCCGGGTAAGCAGTTCTGAGGCGTCTCTCTGGTGTGTGAAACTGATAAAGATTCCAGATGAGATGCTTTCTCAACCATTTTAATGCGGAGGAACTCTTAAAATAACCTTCTTGGTCTGAGGGAACTCCTTATAATCATGCGTGAGATGGTCAGTGGTAGGAACGGTCCTTACATTTGAGGTCAATGGGAAGAATCCCAAAATTACATATTCAGTATATTACCAAAAGTATTGGGACACCTGCCTTTACACGCACATGAACTTTAATGGCATCCCAGTCTTAGTCCGTGGGGTTCAATATTGGCCCAACCTTTGCAGCTATAACAGCTTCAGCTCTTCTTGGGAAGGCTGTCCACAAGGTTTAGGAGTGTCTATAGGAAGGTTTGACCGTTCTTCCAGACGTGCATTTGTGAGGTCAGGCACTGATGTTGGATGAGAAGGCCTGGCTCACAGTCTCCGCTCTAATTCATCCCTAAGGTGTTCTATCGGGTTGAGGTCAGGACTCTGTGCAGGTCAAGTTCCTCCATTCCAAACTCGCTCATCCATGTCTCTATGGACATGGATGTGTTCACTCTCTTAGAGTGGAGACTGCGAGCCAGGCCTTCTTGTCCAACATCAGCGCCTGACCTCACAAATGCTCTTCTGGAAGAATGGTCAAACATTCCCATAGACACTCCTAAACAGCCTGTGGACAGCCTTTCCAGAAGAGTTGAAGCTGTTATAGCTGCAAAGGATGGGCCAACTCCATATTGAATAGGCATTATGTGTCAGCAAAAATCCTCACACAAAAACACAGAGCACTAATCTGCATGCTTGCCCCCTAAGCATAAGTTCCCCCTCCTCCCAGTACAAATCCACCCTCCTGCTGAAATCCCCTCTCTTAGCACAAATGTTTGCCCCCACATAAGTCAAATCCCCCCCCCCAAAAAAATAATTCACCCCTCCTAGCACAAATTCTCTACCCCTAAAATGTTCCCTCCTACCACATATCTTTGCCCCCCACTTTAAAACCCCCCTCCCAGGACAAATTCCCTCTAAATCCCCTCCTAGCACAATCCCCCCACCCCCCCTCCCAACATAAATCCCCATAAATCACCGCTCTTAGCACTCCCCCACCAAATTTTCCCTTTTAGAACAACACTTACCCCACCCTGATGTAAGGTGGCACGCTGGGGACACCATGATGTAAGGAGGCACGCTGGGGACACCCTGATGTAAGGAGGCACGCTGGGGACACCCTGGTGTAAAGAGGCACGCTGGGGACACCTTGATGTAAGGAGGCACGCTGGGGACACCCTGGTGTAAAGAGGCACGCTGGGGACACCCTTATGTAAGGTGGCACACTGCTGGGGACACCTGATGGAAGGAGGCACTCTGCTGGGGACACCCTGATGGAAGGAGGCACGCTGGGGACACCCTGATGTAAGGAGGCACGCTGGGGACACCTTGATGTAAGGAGGCACGCTGGGGACACCTTGATGTAAGGAGGCACGCTGGGGACACCTTGATGTAAGGAGGCACGCTGGGGACACCTTGATGTAAAGAGGCACGCTGGGGACACCCTTATGTAAGGCGGCACGCTGCTGGGGACACCTGATGGAAGGAGGCACTCTGCTGGGGACACCCTGATGCAAGGAGGCACTCTGCTGGGGACACCCTGATGGCATCTGGTGGCAGGCGACGTGGCAAGTGACACACTTGGGGCTCCCACTAATTCTGTATTATGGTGAGTTAAACTATTTCATTTTATATTACAATGTTATGACAGAAATAATGCGCTTCCATACCAACCATGGTGCCAGGATGATTGAGGTGCCAACACCAGATGTATGGAGAATCTTTATCTGCTGATTGATAAACTTTCAGGAATACACATATTGCTATTGTGGTTTAGGATCTGGGCCTGCTGTCCCTCCATCCCTCTTTCTTTCCTTCTCTCTTCTTCCCTCCCTATTTCATTCTTTCTTTCTCCCTCCATCCCTCATTCATCTCAGACTCGAATCACAACCTTTGAGCCATGCCCATTTAAGCCGCACCTACTAATTTGTTTAAGCCACACCCATTTTTCCTCCGCGGCACACTTCGGGCTCAAGCCCCTGGGCTTTTCCCCACCTAGCAACGCCCCTGTTGACAAGAAAAAGTCAGCACCAGGGTGTATCGGCTAAAACAAATGAACATTATTCCAAAAACAGTAGATTACAGCACCATGAAAATCCAATGCATTTTGGCCATTTTTAAGGCCTTAAGGCTGAAACATTTTGGGTTTTCATATGACTGCATTTAAGTAAACTTCTCAAGCATGCATTGCTCAAGGAACCCCTAGCAACCTCTGGAGGGACCCTAGGGTTCCACAGAAACCTGGTTGAGAAAGGCTAATTTTTCTGTATTTTACCGACAGCTTGGGGTGCCCAATCTACTTAGAATATTCTGGGGTGATATTATGTGTTTATGCTGAATATGTATTTCATAAAGGTTTTGTATTTCCCTAATAATGTTTCCAGTAACAATACAGTATACTAAAGGGATTGATATGGGTCGTTTATAGTTTTTATAGAAAAGAAAGGCGAAGCTGCCCTTCGAAGGGTCAAACCATAAAGTTTCATCAAAGTAGATGGCTTCTCACCCAGCCCTTTTCTTAGAGGGGCGTAGCATAGGCTGGGGACTGTGTCAGAAGCCAACTACGTTAATTAAACCTTATGGTGTGACCTTACAAAGGGCAGCTTTGTCTTTCTCTTTTTGCTATACATGCTGAGTGAGACGTGGTCCTAAAGGCCTGCACCCGAATTGGAGGGGGACCTGGAGAGGTGCAGTCCTTTCTCTGCTACTTTTACCATTTTAGGATATCAGAACTAGAACCTTAAGGCCCGTACCCATGGTCCGATTATCGGCTAACAACAGTCGTCTAACAGCCTGTTGACCGATAATCCGACCATTAGTACGCACGATTCGACAGCCGATTTCCAATTGTCGTCCAACAGAAGTTGGCTGACAAGACTAGAAAACTTTTGTTGGCCACAAGGCGTTGGCTGATTGTTGGCTCGCGTGTACAGAAGTTGGCCAACAAAAAGTTGGAAGTGCAAACACGCATGGAATCCAGGAAGTGCTCGGTCGTGTAAACCTGCGTTCCTAATTCACAAATCACTTTCACCTGAACTTCCTCGCTATACGCTCGTAACACATCACTACGTTCGGCTTTGTTGGCCGATTACTTGACTACCGTCAGTACGCTAGACACAACCGCCAACAGCCAGTTTTGACAAAAGTTGGGCGTTCGGTTGGCCCACAATCTGCGCGTGTGTACGAGGCTTTAGTGTTTACATTGATGTCAGCTGAGGGCTTAGTATGTGCCACGTACCTGGTGGAGAATCCTGAAGAGATAAGGACAGTCTCTCATGCTCCTCTGGCTCGGGTCCCCTGGTTAAGCCAACAGGTGGCATGGAGTAGCACGAGTGCTTATTTCCGACCAAAAGCTGGTACAGGTGGACAAGCATAGCGGAACTGGCCAGTGCTGAGTAGCTTCTTCTCAGGAGATGACAGAAAGGAGTGTCGTCTGATAGACTGCAGGCTGGTGATGACCATGGCACAGAAACTCAGGACTGGTGCAAAGTAAGGGGAGTAACTAGTGATCAGATCAAGTACAACAGCGTAGCTGAGGTTCAGGTTGGAGTCAGTAACAGGCGAGCAGGTCAGGAACAGAACAAGCAGTCCAGATGTAAGCTTGGGTAGGTACAGGCGGATATCAGGAGCAGGCAAGGCAACTCCGGTCAGTGGCGGGTAATCAGGTACCAGGTCTCAGATTCACAGGTAACTGTAGACAAGACACCACTGGCTATGCACAGCTGATCAGTTTAAATAGCGTGTTTGGCACCAGGCCAGTTTGGACAGGTGCACATTCTCACATAACTATGCAAGCACGTGCACATCTGTGAGCTGGCCTGTGCATTGATATTCATCCAGATGTGCCATTCTGCATACTGACATGACCTTCCTAACAGTATATCATCTGAGAGGACCATTTGTGCATACAGTATATACATAGTGCCACAAGTACAATGCCCTGTCATGGTGTGAGCAGGGTTGAGTGGGTCTCAGGGTTCTCATCTATACGGGTTGAGAGGCTCCAGAATGTGTGTTTGGTACAGAGAAAACTGGTCGATCAGTGTCCCCTGGGATTAGTAAGTCCTGGTATGGGTCCCGGAGCTCAGAGGCTTCATAGAGTCTTGTGCAGGATGAAGTCTCAAATCCAGGGTCCATGTTTTGTTAGTATTCAGCAACCTGTGTGGACTTCCAGGGGTGTTAATTTTGTACAATAACACAACTGCTTCTTCCAGTCTCCTGGTTCACTCCCGCACAGCGCCACTGCTCTGGCCTTAGGCTTAGGTCTTTAAACCGGCCATAGACGATTCGAATCTTGGCTGATTCAGCAGGAACCGGCCGAGACTCAAATCATGTATGGGCAGGCTGATTGTACCCACTTTGATCGATAATTCAACCTGGGTACAACCAACCTGTTGGATTTTACCTGTTGGCTCCCACTGCCCCCGCTAGGAGAACACAATGGCTCCATGTGAGGAATTCCCCCATCAACGCTGACTGTGTTGATGGTGGAATTGAGCGATTATCTTTACTGCAAATCTTGGTTGCAGGAAAGAAAATGATTCTGTCTATGGCCGGTTTTAGTCTGTTTCCTCAGACCGTGTTATTGTGCTCACATACATACTCTGCAGAGCTCTTGAAGCTCCCTGCTGCACGGCCTGACCTCTGGGCAAAGGACCTCCTGTCTCCCAGGTGGAGTCCTGAACTATTGACAGCCCCTTGATTATAGAGGCTGTGCACAACTGCACACACAGCCTGCTGGTCCCCAGTAAAACATGGACCCAAGGTTAGAGGCTTCTTCCCTGCCAAGACTCTTTGATGCCTATGGACTCTAGAACCCAATATGGAACTTACCAAACCTGGAGAAAACTGAAAAACCATCTTTTTTCTGCTCAGAACCACATTCTGGAGCCCCTTGGCCTGCATCCATGAGAACCCTGTGTGATCTTTAATCAGTTACCGACCGCCCACCGTATATACTGTATTCTGTTGCAGGGCGGCCACTCTGCGCCCGTGATCTGACACGTCCGGGTCTGGGGCGCCCGTACGCTGCCGGCGACCTGCCCCCACTGTGATTATACACAACAGGAGCCCAGCAATATATATACTGTATAAACACACCCCGGTAGGTTATGTAAGGTTCCTTAATTTGTAAAACAATATGGCACTTAGCATCAAGAAAACAGAAGTAACTCTTCACTTTTCCAAAAAGGAGAAAAAAATGTTGCTGGAAAAAAATTATATTTGTTGCGGTTCCTTTTCCAGGAAGGTTTCAAAACTCCTTCTAAGTATACAGTGACGCGTCTTCTGAGTCATGACATGGAAGAATAACGCATTGAACATTGTGCTTCTCCTACAGTGGCTGTAGATCGGTTGCCAAACTTCCTCTCTATACCAAACACAGCAGATGGCAAACCACTGCCCCACCACCAATGCTCCATCCACCTGAACAGCGAACAAATGAACCTTCTAGATGAGGCCCATGAAGACGCCTGTCGGGGAAGACCATCAACAAGGTATAAGAGTTCAGAACTGAACGTATAGAAAAATAGAAACATAGAAGAGTGACGGCAGACATGGGCGTCCGCAGGTAGGGGCAAGGGGGGGCAATTGCCCCCCCTGGAATCAGGCATCAGATCAGGGGTTCCCCACTAGGTCCTTATCCTCTTGAGCCATGTATGCAATTTCTGACAGTCTCTTGTGCCATGTATGCAGTCTCTGAACGGTTTCCTGTACCATGTCCGCAGTCTCTGACTGTCTCCTGTGCTATGTCTGCAGTCTCTGACTGTCTCCTGTGCTATGTATGCAGTCTCTGACTGTCTCCTGTACTATGTCTTCAGTCTCTGACTGTCTCCTGTGCTATGTCTGCAGTCTCTGACTGTCTCCTGTACTATGTCTTCAGTCTCTGACTGTCTCCTGTGCTATGTATGCAGTCTCTGACTGTCTCCTGTTCCATGTCCGCAGTTTCTGACCGTATCCTGTACTATGTCTGCAGTCTCTGACCATCTCCTGTACCATGTCCGCAGTCTCTGACCGTATCCTGTACTATGTCCGCAGTCTCTGACTGTCCCCTGTACCATGTCTGCAGTCTCTGACTGTCTCCTGTACCATGTCTGCAGTCTCTGACTGTCTCCTGTACCATGTCTGCAGTTTCTGACCATCTCCTGTATCATGTCTGCAGTCTCTGACTGTCTCCTGTATCACGTCTGCAGTCTCTGACCATCTCCTGGATCATGTCTGCAGTCTCTGACCATCTCCTGTATCACGCCTGCAGTCTCTGACCATCTCCTGGATCATGTCTGCAGTCTCTGACCATCTCCTGTACTACGTCTGCAGTCTCCGACCGTGATAATGTAATTATGACATTGTCAAAAAGGGGTAGAGCATGGATGACCTTGAAATTATGCCCCCCCCCCCCTGGAAAAAGTTCTGCGGACGCCCATGACGGCAGAGATAGGCCATTTGGTCCACCAAGTCTGACCCATTTTTTTATATGAATATGTTTAGGGTTTCTTTTGTTTTTTTAATGTTTGTGAATGATGGTGGTGGTGGTGGTGGTGGTATGGGGTGGTATATAAACCAGTGTATAGAAAATTTGTGATATTAAAGAACACAACTGCACTCCAGGCCATGGGACACATCTTACCAAGGCTAACACATCCAACAGAAGCCTCTCCCCAGAGTTCTGCTTTGACCTAGATCTCTGGAGTTCTCTGGTATTTGTAGGCTGGAGGACATCTCTAGTCGGTAAATCGTTAGTGTGGACCTTCATCCTCGAAAGGGACTCTAAGGACCTGCCTCAGCCACCTCTTCTGCTATCTGTAGAACAGGGGTTTGTTTCAGGCTCATTCAATATTTTTCTGTGGCCCCATTCCCCACCGCCATTCTCACCAGGTAAGGATGATGCGTCCAAATCCTGGGAAATATGAAGAGGACAGGGCTTTCCCTGCCTCCGCCCCCTATCCACCACCGAGCACCGGCCCTTTTAGAGATTACAGAACCAAGTATTAATTTGTGGTACTAATTCATTTGTATGGAATTTGTTAATGAAAACAAGAAAAAGGAGAAAATAGATCCCTTGCACCCAACAATAATAGGTCCCCCAGCAAAAATAGATCTCCCCAGCAACAATAGACCTCCCCCCATCAACAATAGATCCCCAGCAATGATATAACCCCCCCCCAGCAATATTAGATCCCACAGCAACAATAGATTTCCCTGGCAACAATAGATCCCCCCAGCAACAATATATTTCTCCAGCAATAATAGATACACCCAGCAACACTAGACCCACCCCAGCAACAATAGACCCCATCCTAGCAACAATATATTTCTCCAGCAATAATAGATACCCCCAGCAACACTAGACCCACCCCAGCAACAATAGACTCCATCCCAGCAACAATAGATCCCCCCGGCAACAATATATTTCCCCAGAAATAATAGATACCCCCAGCAATATTAAACCCACCCCAGCAACAATAGAGTCCACCCCAGCAATAATAGATCTCCCCAGAAACAATAGACCCTCCCAGCAACAATATATTTCTCTAGCAATAATAGATACCCCAAGCAACACTAGACCCACCCCAGCAACAATGGATCACACAGCAATAGCACATACCCCCAGCAACACTAGACCCACCCCAGCAACAATAGACCCCCCACACAACATTATACCCCCAGCAACAATAGATCCACCCCAGCAGCAACAACAGATTTCCCCAGTGGCCAGCATCAATAGACCTCTCCCTCAACAATTGACCCCCCCCCCCATCCAGCAACGATAGACCTTTCCAGCAGCAAAACAAAAACATATCCTTGCCAGCATTAATAGACCCTCCAGCATATAATGTACATTCAGGTGCTGCGTTTCCCCACGTTCCGGCTGCAAAAAGCCCTGGAAGAAGATAATCCAGAAGGCTGAGGGAGTCCATTCATAGATTGGTGGGTGGGCAAAGGTGGCAGGCGTCATTGGGAGCCAAGCAGTCTGAACCAGGAAGAGGCAGCTGGGCTTTCGATGACTGGGTGTACCAAGATGGTTGCGTGGGATGCAGGCTGTTACACCCGATCAGTGGATCACAGCAGGACAAGGCTGAATCCCCTGGGTAGGGGACTATGCTTTATGATGAGCACCCAGCAATACAGGTAAGATGGGATGGGTGGGGGAAACAGAGGGGGCATTTGAAGTACCTCTTTGATAACCCCTCTTATCACCCCTGCCCTGATCAATATCCGTCTATCCAACCACAAAATCTTTAAAAGTACCTCAATTCCATTCTAAAGTTGTCTTATGTGTGTGCGTGTGTATGGTGGTCCTGAACTGATAGAAGTGAGACTTGGTTCTGATGGATACACAATGGAGTGAGTCATCCTTCAGAGGAGCCAATATACAATGAAGGTATAGTATAGGTGGACCTTGTTCTGATCCTAGGCTGCAACCTCTCCGATCACGATAAAAAACATTCAGCAGATGACACTGGGTGGGTGTTGAGGAGCACCTAGTACATGAGTTCATATCACTCAGAAGTCTTTTTGAAATCTGTATTGGTGAAGCGCATCAAGTAAAGCCAATGCGCTTTGGAGGAAAGGCCTCCCACTTCCTCAGGGCTGGAGCAGTAGATGGAATTAGAGTCATGATGAGATGCAATGGGAGAAGTACAGTATATTAGGGCTACAGAAAGACTGTCAGACCTTAATGGTATTATGAACTGCCAGCATGGTACCTTCTATTGCATTCTAAAGTTGGGGTCATGTGACCGCTTCATTCTCTTCCATCTCCTCGCAGTGCTCTCAACTACCTAATATCATCCTTGATGTTCAAAGATTCAAACTGTGCTTTTCTTAATGTACAAATTGTTTTTGCCTTATTAATGAAGAAGAGCAATGGTGATATACAAAGTCCAAAACCTCACAGCAACCAATCAAATAATATGAGAACTTCTCTTCATTACCATGCTGGTCGGCCAAGAACTAGATTTATTTATTTGATAAGCTCTACGTGCTCCGGCATGAAAACTGTTCTTTAGGTTTTTCAGTGTGGTGCCGGGAATATTACATGGAAATCATTCTTCATGTTCTCCAGTGTGATGCCAGGAATATTACATGGAAATCATTCTTCATGTTCTCCAGTGTGATGCCGGGAATGATACATGGCAATCGTTCTTCATGTTCTCCGGTGTGGTGCCGGGAATGCTACACGGAAAGCTTACTTCATGTTCTCCGGTGTGGTGCCGGGAATGCTACATGGAAAGCTTACTTCATGTTCTCCGGTGTGGTGCTGGGAATGTTACATGGCAATCATTCTTCGTGTTCTCCAGTATGGTGCTGGGAATGTTACATGGTAATCGTTCTTCATGTTCTCCAGTGTGGTGCCGGGAATATTACATGGAAATCATTCTTCATGTTCTGCAGTGTGATGCCGGGAATGATACATGACAATCGTTCTTCATGTTCTCCAGTGTGGTGCCGGGAATGCTACATGGAAAAAGCGTACCTCATGTTCTCCGGAGTGGTTCTGGGAATGTTACATGGCAATCCTTCTTCATGTTCTCCGGTGTGGTGCCAGGAATGTTACATGGAAATCGTTCTTCATGTTCTCCGGTGTGGTGCCGGGAATGCTACATGGAAAGCTTACTTCATGTTCTCTGGTGTGGTGCTGGGAATGTTACATGGCAATCGTTCTTCATGTTCTCCAGTGTGATGCCGGGAATGATACATGGCAATCGTTCTTCATGTTCTCCAGTGTGGTGCCGGGAATGCTACATGGAAAAAGTGTACCTCATGTTCTCCGGAGTGGTGCTGGGAATGTTACATGGCAATCTTTCTTCATGTTCTCCGGTGTGGTGCCAGGAATGTTACATGGAAATCATTCTTCATGTTCTCCAGTGTGGTGTCGGGAATGTTACATGGAAATCGTTCTTCATCTTCTCCGGTGTGGTGCCAGGAATGTTACACGGAAATTGTTCTTCATGTTCTCCAGTGTGGTGGCAGGAATGTTACATGGAAATCATTCTTTGTGCTCTCCGGTGTGGTGCCAGGAATGTTTCATGGAAGTCATTCTTCATGTTCTCTGGTGTGGTGCCAGGAATGTTACATGGAAGTCATTCTTCATGCTCCCTGGTGTGGTGCCCGGAATGTTACAGTGAAATTGTTCTTCATGTTCTCCAGTGTGGTGCCAGGAATGTTACATGAAAATCATTCTTCGTGCTCTTCGGTGTGGTGCCGGGAATCTTACATGAAAGTCGTTCTTCATGCTCTTCGGTGTGGTGCTGGGAATCTTACTTGGAAGTCATTCTTCATGTTCTCTGGTGTGGTGCCGGGAATGTTACATGGAAATCGTTCTTCATCTTCTCCGGTGTGGTGCCAGGAATGTTACATGGAAATCGTTCTTCATCTTCTCCGGTGTGGTGCCAGGAATGTTATTCATGTTCTTTGGTGTGGTGACAGGAATGTTAGACCAACAACCAACTATTACAATATATGAGTGTATTTCCGTTTGTGTATAGAAATGATTCTTTAAATAATTCTTTCATCTATTCTGCACATTCGTTACACTTTGAGGACATTAGTCATTCATATTATGCATTTATTTCCAAGATGACCTTCACAATCAGTCTTCTATTAGCATGTTTATAGTATTTATCGGTACTTGGAGGAAATAAAGTGCTGATTTAGCCTGCAAACCTTTGCAAACAAGTTCTTCATCTAGATTTGGATTCCATGTAATGAAGAAGATAATTATGGATAGCCCATAAATGACTGCTCTACCCTACTGGAAGGGTGCTGGGAACTCTTATCCCCCATCTTTGCTCTCTTATTACATATGTTGTTATATATACAGTACCGTATATACAGGGGTCTTTTTCTCAGAATAGGTGCAGGTTCTCCCCCCCCCCCCTTACCCCGAGTTACCCCTTGTCTCTGCCCCTCACTGTTCCTTGTCTCTGCCCCTCACTGTTCCATGTCTCTTCCCCCTACTCACTTCTTGTACTGCCCCTATTGGAGAATAGAGAACCAAGGTGGTTCTCAATTATTGGTATGGAATTTGTTAGCGATAACAAGAAAGTCAAATAGACTTCCCCCCTAGAAACAATAAATCTCCGGGCTACAATATTTTTCAAATGAATATACTTCTCCAACTTCCTTAACTATTACAGACACTTCCTACTAACAGCCCAACTTCCTGATAGAATGGTGGCTCTGTGGCCTTATAAAACGATGGGTCAGTTTAGGAGAGGTGACTAACCAGTATCCCTTTGCCAAACCTACAGTTGGCGTAAAAAGTTTGCCTCTCCTTGGAGAATTGGTAATATACAAGATGGACCATTTAAAAAAAAAACATGAGTGAGCAGCAAACCCATTTCTTGTATTTGATATGCGATTCCTATTCTGTAACTGTGGGTGATAACAGAATGGCCCAATCATAAAAACAAAACATGGCAACAAGTAAACCACTGAAATGACTCCCCCTGTTCAAAAGTCTTCATCCCCTTAGTTCTTAATACTGCGTATTGCCCCCTTTAGCATCAATGACAACGGTCAGTCTTTTGTAATAGTTGTCTATGAGGCCCCGAATTTTTGCAGGTGGTAGAGGTGCCCATTCATCTTGGCAAAAAGCCTCCAGGTCATGCAAAGTCTTTGGCTGTCTTGCATGAAGCGCATGTTTGAGATTTCCCCTGAGTGGCTCGATGATATTAAGGTCAGGAGACTATGATGGCCACTCCAAAACCTTCACCTTTTTCTGCTGTAACCACTGGAGGGTCAGCTTGTCCTTGTGCATAAGATTATTGTCACGCTGAAAAGTCCAAAGGCGTCCCACGCTCAGCTTTCCTGCAGAAGAATGCAAATTGTCTGCCAGTATTTTCGGATAACATGCTCCATTCATCATGCCATCAATTCTCACAAGATTCCCCGTGCCTTTAGAGCTCACACACCCCCAAAACATTGGTGAGCCACCACCATGCTTCACAGTGGAAATGGTATTCTTCCTCTCCAAACATAGCACTTATGGTTGTGATCATAGAGCTCTATTTCGGTCTCGTCACTCCAGATTACAGTGTGCCAGACGCTGTGAGGTGTGTCGAGGTGTTGCCAGGCATACTGTAACCAGGATTTTTGTGGCATTGGCACAGTAAAGGCTTCTTTCTGGCAACCATGCAGCTAATTTTTGTTCAAATATCATCTCCTTGAAGCAACCACACTGTCTTTTTCCAGAGCAGCCTGCATTTATCCTGAGTTTACCTGTGGGTTTTTCTCTGTATCCCGAAAAATTGTTCTGGAAGTTGTGGCTGTAATCTTTCTTGGTCTACCTGACCTTGGCTTGGTATCAAGAGATCCCTTGAATAGTACTGACTGGCCTCTTCAAGGCTTTGGATATCTTTTTACATCTGTTAAGCAGATCTTTTGACCATTCTTTTCTGCTCCCCATGGCTCAGTATCTAGCCTGCTCAGTACATCCATGTGAGAGCTAACCAACTCATTGACTATTTATATACAGACACTAATTGCAATTTAAAAAGCCACAGATGTGGGAAATTAACCTTTAATTGCCATTGTAACCTGTGTGTGTCACCTTGTATGTCTGTACCAAGGCCAAACATTCCAGGGGAAGGAAACTTTTCATCAGGGCCATTTGGGGGCTTTCTGTTATTATGATTTAAAAAGGAGCCAAACAACTATGTGATAATAAATGGCTTTATATGATCACTATCCTATAAATAAAAGACAATTTTTGGCATGATTGGTCAGATTTCCGATATCAACGCCAAAATGTCACCATGCCTGCCAGGGGAGGCCAACTTTTCAGCACAACTGTACCTTGGCTAATCCTACTGTGATGGGCCACCTGGCACCCAGTCTGGGTGCTTCTGCCAAGATACAGCTTACTCCACTCTGGAACCACTTATTATAGCTGATAATTGCACACAAGAAGAAAACAAGCTTAGGTGCAAACTGGAACTGACTTTATTGTAAACTCACACAGAATATATACCACACAAAATCAGGTATGAGCTTGATCACATTATCCTACACAATGCAAACTGTAAACAGTAATATAATTAACATATCTAAGGAACAGCCAAAGTAAACAAAAAGCTAATTAACAACTAGTCACCTAGACAAGCCTTGGTGGCTCAGGTCAGTGGCCACCCAGACAGTTTGGCACCAGTATTCAAGAACCCAGGGCTATCAAAATCGCATTAACCAGATTTATTTTCACATACATCTTCTCACTGAGTTTCAAGTTGGCAGAGGCCATCATGGCGCCCTTGACTGTTAAATATGATAAAGGCATTTTGCATTATATAAGAGAACATCTTCCTGAATGCTTGTAGCTCCCTCAAATGCCAGGGCCCATAGTCAATAGGAAAGAGGCTACCCTGCAGTCCACTCCAAAAGCCCCTGTCCTGGTTTGGTCTGTCACACCCACAACATCCCACCTAATTTTAAGTCCCTCCCTACTATGGGTAAGACCTGGGCCATGTGCCAAGAACTTTTGGAGGAGGTACATGTCCTCCTTTTTTCCTATCCTCCCAATGCTTACCCCAAGAATAGGTGATCCAAGATTTACGAAAATGAGTTCAATCCTAGGTATTCTGAGCACATTATTTTGTTTCTAACCAAATGGGGCCCTTATGTGAACAAATGGCGAATGATTCCAAACTAGCAAGTCTGGAATTCTACCATAAAGACCAACCCTCTTACTTTCTCAGAACCCTCTCCAAAGCTGACAAATTTACATACCCACTCACCACATTCTAAAAAGAATACTGTATATACAGTACCACATCTCTTTGCTTAAATCCTCAGTAAGATTCTACCCCCACATACTTAATTTAAAGTGGTTAAGAGACCTACAACCTGCTGGAGATGTGACCAGGCATATGGAGACATCTCACATATCTTCTGATTATGACCAAATTATTACAATGTAAAATTAGACCTGGAGTTCCAGAAAGCAGTTGTAAATCTGTTAAATGGTAGGTAAAGGCTGTGTGCATCCCAGCCATGGAATTGACTCTAGTCTTGTACTTCTCACAGGCCTATGATTGAGCTATGTATCCCCTCAACACTCGACCCGACCCTGGCTCCTCCTGGATGTCATGTCATTTCCATCTTCTCCCAATACACTCCATACACTCTGACTGGAGGCCGGCAGTGGGATGAAGAAGAAAGGAATAAATATGCAGATAATGGTAAGTGATGACTACGTATGTTGTGTTGTATTTCCAAGCAAATTCCCATTGAGTATCACTCATCTTGTAAGTTCTTAGGTTTTTATTGTTTTTAAATTGTATGGGCCATTCTCATTCCAAGATGACCCAGACATAGCCAATATCTTACTAGCATTGCAAAGCGTGCCTTCTAGTTGGAGAAGTCATCAAAATCTGTAGATGATGTTTTGTGTATGGAAGTGTCACATCCAGTTCAGCCGACTACCAGCAGTTTCAGTCCAAATGAAGGTCAATTTCCCTTCAGGTAACTGGTAACTGGAAAATTTTGCTGATTGGATGAAAAAAAAGCTCTTCAAGCCCCAAAAAACAGCCAAACAGCCCATTGCATACCATAGTTCAGTAGTTATAAATAGGAATACCATTATCCAGTGCTTGTCATTACTATTTCATGGTAGGACATTCCACTGCTAACCCACTCTCACCATAAGGACCGGACACAGGAAGGGCGCTTTTTGTACATAAATTCAGATACACGTTTATTTGTCTAAATCAGGGGTCTCCAAAGAGTAAGCGATGCCCCATCTTTGGTGTCATTGGGAGGAAAGGTGCCCCATTGTTGGTGTCAGTGTAAGGAATAGTGCCCCATTCTTGGTGTCAGTGGAAGGAATAGTGCCCCATTGTTGGTGTCAGTGGAAGGAATAGTGCCCCATTGTTTGTGTCAGTGTAAGGAACAGTGCCCCATCGTTGGTGTCAGTGGAAGGAATATTGCCCCATTGTTGGTGTCCATGGAAGGAATATTGCCCCATTGTCGGTGTCAGTGGGAGGAATATTGCCCCATTGTTGGTGTCAGTGGGAGACAAGGTGCTCCATCTTTGGTATCATTGGAAGGAAAGGTGCCCTATGGTTGGTGTCATTGGGAGGAATTGTGCCCTTTGTTGGTGCCAGTAGGATTATTAGTGCCCCAAGGACCAGATAAAAGCAAGCAAAGGGCCACATCTGGCCCCCCAGTTTGGAGACCACTGGTCTAAATAATTAAATTGACTTTAGAGACTAAATAGACCACCTCCATGTTGTATTTTTCCACATCACTCTTTTCAGCCTCTGCAAGAAAAATGCCTGATACTTTTGAGTATGGAGGAACATGTGACTCACTCCATGTGACAGCGCTGGTTCTTGGCCCAGCTCTGTCACATAGGATGGGGAAAAGTCTTCAGCCTTGTATGAGGTCTAACTACAGGGACTCAAAGCTTTATTTTCTTGTTTCTGGTGCCTGAAAGGAGCAAGCTGGAGAAAAGAAAAGGTAAATATGTATAGCTAGGGAGGGAGGAGACATTAAAATGAATCTTTTACATCACTCTGCATGGGAAAAGCACAGCATCACTTGAAGTACATTCATTTATTTGCAAGTACACTATATTACCAAAAGTATTGGGACACCTGCCTTTACACGGACATGAACTTTAATGGCATCCCGGTCTTAGTCTGTAGGGTTCAATATTGGGTTGGACCACTCTTCGCAGCTATAACAGCTTCAACTCTTCTGGGAAGGCTGTCCACAAGGTTTAGGAGTGTCTATGGGAATGTTTGACCATTCTTCCAGAAGCACATTTGTGAGGTCAGGCACTGATGTTGGATGAGAAGGCCTGGCTCACAGTCTCCGCTCGAATTCATTGCCAAGGTGTTCTATCGGGCTGAGGTAAGGGCTCTGTGCAGGTCAGTCAAGTTCCTCCACTCCAAACTTGCTCATCCATGTCTTTATGGACCTTTCTTTGTGCACTGGTCCAAATCATTTGGTGGAGGGGGGATTATGGTGTGGGGTTGCTTTTCAGGGGTTGGGTTCCAGTGAAGGGAACTCTTAAGGCGTCAGCACACCAAGACATTTTGGACAATTTCATACTCCCAACTTTGTGAGAACTTCCTGTTCCAACATGACTGCACACGAGTGCACAAAGCAAGGTCCATAAAGACATGGATGAGTGAGTTTGGGGTGGAGGAACTTGACTGGCCTGCACAGAGTCCTGACCGCAACCTGATGAAACACCTTTGGAATGAATTAGAGCGGAGACTGCAAGCCAGGCTTTCTCGTCCACATCAGTGCCTGACCTCACAAATGTTTTTCTGGAAGAATGGTCAAACTTTCCCATAGACATATTGGTATGACACAAAAAAAGTGGCAAACTAAAAGCCAAATCTGACACATTCCACACAAAACTCCAAAAATAGACTGGACTAAACTATTGGCACCTTCTCAAAATGTTGGGTCTCCCTCAGAGGTCATGGGCCTTACAGCAGGACAATGACCCAGAGCACATATCAAAAAGCACCTAGAAATGGTTTAAGACAAAGCGCTGGAGAGTACTGAACTGGTCAGTAATGAGTCCAGATCTAAATCCCATAGAGAGCACTTGATGAGAGATCTCAGAACAGCAGTTGGGAAAAGGAACCCTTCCAATCTGAGAGACCTGGAGCAGTTGGTGAAAGAAGAATGGTCCAAAATTCCAGCAGAGAGGTGTAAGAAACTCATTGATGGTTACAGGACGCTATTGGTTTTAGTATTTTTTTTTTCCAAGGGGTGTGCTACCAAATACTAAATTAAGGGTGCCAATAATTTTGTCCTGTCCATTTTTGAAGTTTTGGGTGTAATGTGTCAGATTTGGATTTTTGTTTGTCCACTTTTTTATGTCTTACCAATACAAATAAAAGAAATATACATGAAATGTAATGATTGACCTCTGAATGGTGAAATCTCTGCTCAGACACATAATAACTTTCCTTATCTCAGCCAAACAAAGACGACTATTGTTGGTTCCAGCACTTGTATGTAATACAGGGAAATGAATTTGGAATGCAGATCTTTTCAAAGAAAATATTTCACATTGCACAACTCGTACAGAGAACACACAATTTACCACAGTGCCCGCTAATATGTTCTTTCTTACCATTGGCATCTCAGTGACAAGATCTGCCAACAAGGCCCACCAACAAGATCCACCAACAAGATCCACCAAAAAGATCCACCAACAAGATCCACCAACAAGATCCACCAAAAAGGTCCACCAAAAAAGTCCACCAACAAGATCCACCAAAAAGGTCCACCACCAAGATCCACCAACAAGATCCACTAACAGGATCCACCAACAAGATCCTGGCCACTTTTGACTACATCAACTCCCTCTATCCTTCCTGGACACATTAGAGTTGATTTACAAAAGGCTAATAGCAGTGGCATCTGGTGCACCATTTTTGGTGGGGGGGGTTCACAAACAAACCACCCACCACCCACCCTCGGTCGGTTGGTTGGTCGGTCAAACAGTCAAACCCCCCATCCCGTCCCCTGTCCCTCGCTTGTCTGCCCACCAGCCCCGCACTAACCCATCTAGGTCGCGGTCAGCTTCGGCTCCTTCCTGTGTCTCCTCCCCCTCGGCTGCTTCACCTTGTGTCTCCTCCTACTCGGCAGCCAATACGGTCGCTTCTCCTCGGCCGAGAGGATAATCAGGAAGACAATAGCGAATATTCATTTGCCATTGTCATAAAACTGGGTGGGCTGAGGGTGCAGTGCTCTGCGCCCTGAGCCCACTCTTTTTTGAAGCCAATTAGAGCCTCAGGCTCTAATCATGAGCTTCAAAAAAAAAAAAAAACCCTACTGAAATCCATGCGTCCGGTTCCCTGCATGTAGATTAAAGGTCGGGCGCATGGATTAGGAGGGCAGCGCCACTGGCAAATAGACTGTTCAGTTTGCAAGTAAATGGGGCAAAAGGATTGATTTACTAAAGGCAAATAGACTATGCAGTTGCCCTCTGCAAGTGCAGTTGCTCCGGAGCTTAGTAAATGAGGTAAAGCTTCACTTTGCAAAGAACACCCAATCGCATGCAAGGAAAATGAAAAAAAAAATGCATTTTTGCTTGCACATGATTGGATGATGGAAGTCAGAAGAGCTCCTGCTCATTTACTAAGCTCTAGAGCAGCAGACCACAACCTTTTTGGCACCAGGGGCCGCTCTTGGTGAAGCCAATTTTTTCAGGGACTGGGGGGGGGGGGGG
>BLSH010038656.1:65282-78631 GCA_018402905.1 Glandirana rugosa
ACCTCCCATGACTTATACCTCCAGTCACCTCCTTAACAGTCTCCCACCACTTCCTGTGGCTTACCTCTAGTCAACTCCCCTCTGACAATTCCTCCACTGACCTCCATATTCAGTACCCTCCACTCCTCTCTGCCAATCCCTCCCCTGGTCTCCATTCAGTGTCCTCCACCCCTCTCTGCCAATCCCTCCACTGACCTCCATTTAGTGCCCCCCCCCCCACCAATTCCTCCTCTGACCCCCACTTAGAGTCCCCCACCCCTCTCTGCCAATCCTTCCACTGACCTCCATTCAGTGTCATTCATCCCTCTCTGCCAATCTCTCCACTGACCTCCATTCGGTGTCCTCCACCCCTCTCTGCCAATCCTTCCACTGGCCTCCATTCAGTGTTCTCCACCCCTCTCTACCAGTCCCCTCACTGGCCTCCATTCATTGTCCTCCACCCCTCTCTGCCAAACCAACCTCCACTCAGTGTCCCCCACCCCTCTTTGCCCATCCCTCCATTGGTCTCCATTCATAGGGCAGGTTCACTTTGAAGCGATGACTGATGTGATTGTGAATTTAAGTGCCAATGAAAACTTCCATCCATAGAACTACGGACAAGATGCAGGGTAGGAAGTGCTGTTTTTTATTTATAGATTTGTCCCTTAGCAGAATACGGTCAGAGAACAGAAAGGGTGTATAGTTAGGAATGAGGTGCCGGCACACCGATGGTTAACCCAAATGTGAATAATTCCAAATGTGGACAGCTTTCCCCTAAGTGAAGTTTTATTAGAAGAACAAATCCCGAGGATTCCCATTCCTCCCTCCCTCTGTGTGATGTATAATTGTAATTTTATATCAGATGAATAACACTTTATTGTAGAAGATGGGCGCTCTGGACCGCTGGGCTCCGGCTAATAACGGCGGGCGATGTTGTAGAGCCGTACGGCAAATTTCCTGAAAACCCGACAACCTACAGCCATATTATTTCCTTCCATTCTTTTCAGTGTTCGGCTGGATAGAGAAATACGCTCCGGGGTTCAAGTCGACTGTGATTGGCAGAGACGTCCTCACACCGCCCGACCTGGAGAGGATCTTCGGCCTCCCTGGAGGGGTATGTAGATGGTATAACCAGCGCCTGTACTGCCAATGTCTTATAAAATGGAATACTTACTGTATGTTATCACTAAGGGTTGCATTCACACCTGGCAAGTTGGAATCGCCAACAGAGTTGCTGCAATTCAATCCTGCCTGTGATGTCAAATTGCGGCAAAACGCACAACACGCGTTTAAGTGCCATTATTCTCAATGGCACCCCAAATGCGGCGTGATTCTGCCATGATTGTTGTGAGTCAGAATTGCGGCAAAACATGAGTTCAATCACTTGAGACATTTTTTTGTTTTTTGTAACAATCAGTATTCTTTGCTTGAAAATTTCTTGTGGGTGTTACAATTTTTTCTATGTCAAACGGTATTTGCGCAGGGGTTTTTCAAACGCAATTTATTTGAAAAAAAAAAAATACACTTTTTTGAATCTTAATACAAAAAAACACAATCCATAACCCAATTTTTTTGTCAAATTTAAAAGATGACGTTACGCCGAGTAATTTGATTCCTAACATGTCACGCTTTACAATTAAAAGCCTTTTATAGGTGACCAATTTGTATTTACAGAGGAAGACTGGTGCTAGAATTACTGCCCATGATCTGACATTTATTTCACATGTGTGGGATGATTGCTGTTTGCATGCGTGCAGACCGGCGCGTGCGTTCGCCTTTGCGGGGGCACTTTAAAAAATGTTTTTATTATTATTATTTATTTTTATTTTTACATTGTCGCTTTAATTTTTTTTTAAATCAATTTTAGGCCTCATACACACGGGCGTATGGAAAAAAATTAGGAAAACGTCGGGCTCGACGTCAGGGAAAAATCTGCGTTTTTTTTCGGCGCTTTGCATCGGCGTTAGTGAGCGTCGGCGTCAATAGGCGTTTTTTTAAAAAAAAACATTCCTCTGCTATTTTTTTAACCTGAAAACGGCGGCGCCAAAAACACCGGTTAACGCGAGTACGGCGTTAGTGAGCGTTTTGCCGGTTTAGCGTCAAAAACGCCAAAACGCTCTGCTATTTTTTTAACCTGAAAACGGCGGCGCCAAAAACACCGGTTAACGCGAGTACGGCGTTAGTGAGCGTTTTGCCGGTTTAGCGTCAAAAACGCCAAAACGCTACAGCCTCGGAACACGCTGGTTCCGCGTTCTAGTTACAGCTCACTAATGCCGACGCCATCTACTGCTCAAAAAGTCTGCGTTTTTAGGGGGCCATTGAATAACATGGAGAGCTGGAAAAAACGCCCAAAAACATGGCGTTAAAAACTCCTGTCTGTATGAGGCCTTAAAGCTGTTACAAGGACTGTAAATATCCCTTGTGACAGCAATAGGCATGTGACAGGTCTATAAGACCCCCAAATCCTTCCTCTGCGCTTAAAAAAATTAAAAACTTCAAGTTCGTTGAGATCAAATGCTTTTCATTTTTAAAAATGGTGCTGTTTACATCCGGGGAAAACCGAAAGTGATGTAAGCTCATCGCCAGGGCTGGAACAAGGGGTGGGCAGGAGGGGGCGGCTGCCCTGGGCACTGTGGTATCATGTGAGGTGGGTGAACTGCAAGAAGGTTGGGGGGGAGGGGATTTGGGCTGGGAGGGGAGATTTGGAGGGCAGCAGGGGATGAAAATTGTTCTAGGAGGGGAAATTTCGGGGGAGGGGGTGCTAGGAGAGGTGATTTAGGGGGATTTGTGTTGGGAGGAGGGATGGAGTAAGATGATTTGTGCTAGGAGGGGGGATGGGGGGTTTGTGCTATTAGAGGTGATATGATAGAGGGAGTAGGGGAATTGACCTAGCGGGGGGAATTTTATTTTGGGAGGGGGGTATTTGTGCTAGTAGGGATGATTGGGGGGTTCTTTTTTCAAAATTTTTCGCTCTTTTTTTGGTTATAGCGCAAAAAATAAAAACCGCAGAGGTGATCAAATACCACCAAAAGAAAGCTTTATTTGTGGGGAAAAAAGGACGCCAATTTTCTTTGGGTACAACGTCGCACGACCGCGCAATTGTCATTCAAAGAGTGACAGCGTTTAAGTGCCCAGTAAGCAAGTGGTTAAATATCGTGCTTAGCGGGTCCCCTTAGTCTGCCTGTAAAAAGGCGCATCTCTGTGAGGAATAGAACATAGCCAGAGCAAAATTACATTTCCAAAGGAAAAATTGTCATTTAAAATTGCAGCTGTAATGTATTGCCGGCTCCCGGCAGTATACAGAAAAATCACTGAAAAGATTTGGGTGGGCCCCCCTCCCCCCAGTCCATACCAGGCCCTTCGGTCTGGTTTGGATTTTAAGGGGAACCTCACGCCAAAATTAAAAAAAAAAATTGACGTGGGGTCCCCCCTAAAATCCAAACCAGACCCTTATGCGAGCATGCAACATGGCTGGCCAGGATGGGGGGCCTGCGAGCGCCCCCCCCTCCTGAATTGTACCAGGCTAAATGCCCTCAACATGGGGAGTACGGGTGCTTTGGGGCAGCGACCCCCACCCCAAACCAAATTGTCCCAATGTTGATGGGGAGAAGAGCCTCTTCCCCACAACCCTGGGCTGTGGTTGTGGGGGTCTGCGGGTGGGGGGGCTTATCGGAATCTGAAAGCCTCCTTTAATAAGGGGGCCCCCAGATCCCGACCCCCCATGTGAATTAGTATCGGGTACATCGTACCCCTACTAATTCACCAGAAAGTGTCAAAAAAGAAAAAAACCACAGGAGACAATTAGGGACAAGCCCTTTATTAAAAAATAAAAAGTAAAAATAAGCGTCCCCCGTTGTAATCCATCGTCAATCACGACGAGCGACGGACCCGAAAAAACAAAAACAAAAGACAAAAAACAAACAAACAGCTCCTCCTCCATGGGACGGCTCCCGCCGACTGAGCTGTCTTTGTTTTGACGTTTTATTTATAGTGAAGGGCAGGGCCACCCAGTGACGTAATCGAGTGACCCGCCCCTCTGATGTCAGAGGGGGGCGGGGTCACCCGTACGTCATCCGGTGGCCCTGCCCTGCACTATAAATAAAACGTCAAAATAAAGCCAACGCAGGGGGCGGAAGCCCTCCCATGGAGGAGGAGCCGTGCGCGCCGCCTGCGTGCAATGCATTAGGGGGCGCTCTGCTGCGGCGAAGTCGCTGCAAGCGCTCCCATAATGTGCTAAATTCGCTGAATGGGTGAACGTCCGATGTTAGAGTCGATTGTAACCGCAGGCCCATCCCTAGTAGTTAGCCGCTAGAAATTATTTTACAAGAGAGCCAACCGACGGCTCTAAAAAAAACACAGAATGGTGCCCATCCCGGTAACCACTTAAAATCCATTGATGTACCGGCGCGTCGCTAGTTGGCAAGGGGTTAAAAATCACTCTAAAGAGCAGGAACTTCTTTTGGAAAACAAGCGCACATAAAGCAGCCCATTGAAGTGAACTGAAAATCGCTCAACACAAAATCGTGAGCAGGAAAGCTGGTCGCCGCCCTGTGATCATTTCCTAGTGTTGGGAGCGGGGATGGAATTGGCAGTCATTAGCAGAGCACCGGTCACAGTCATTGCGCCGCGCTCATCAGCACAACTCGCTCGTTGGCAACTTGTTTGTTACACAATAAAATCAATTGAAGGAATTGTTACATGACATTGTGTTGCAGATCACTGAACCATCCTACCCTGTAATGCGGCATAAAATGCTTTATAACATTTCTTTCTTAAATCCGCAATATTAAAGAAAGACTTAGAGTTTGTAAAATGGGCACAAAATATACTCCTTCGTAATTCCAAAACCGCATGGCTCTGTTATGACATCAAGCTTATTTTAAGCAACATGTGTCAAATATGTGGCGCTTGCACCTCTTCTGCAGCTGCGGCACCCCCCTTTTCTCCACCCCCAACTTGCCCCGGCTGTCGGCAGCAGAGAGGAGGACAGAACTACTCCGCCAGATTCTGAGCTTCTCCATGCAGCTGCAAAGTGGCTTGTCTCTGCTACCCACCATATCAGCAGTCGACAGCAGAGAGAGGGATAGAACTCCTCCTACAGATCCTGTGGCTCTCTGCGCAGCCGCAGCGCTCCACCTCCCCTGGTCTCAGAATTCAGCAGTCTCCAGCCTTCCTTTGGTCCTTCTCCAGACCCGGCACCTTCTGCTTCCCAGTTCCGCCTCCAGCTTCTTCCTGGCAGTAGCACATGGGAGGGGTGCACTGTGATGTAAAAGAGGGTGGGGGCTCTTGACTTCTTATGGTGGGGGGGGCTCTTGACCTCTGATGTAAGGGGGGGGGGGGGGTGAGGTGAGCTCTGGACATCTACTCTTACAGATACAACTGGCCCTTTTAGGGCAACCATAATGCTGATGTGGCCCGCAATGAAATTAAGTTTGACACCCCTGGGTTATGGAGTAAAACCTGTAACTGGCTCCTATACATTCACATACAGTATGAAGGAGAGAAGTCAATGTTCTTGTATGTGACCAGAGCTCCTTCTCATGCTATAGAGCAGGGGTCTCCAAACTTCCTAAGATTACTGTCCTTTAGACTTTAAGGGGGCCGGACTGTGGCCAGTAGAAAATGTCCCCACATTAATGGGAGTAAGCGATGCCCCATCATTGGTGTCAGTGGGAGGAATAGTGCCCCATCATTGGTATCAGTGGGAGGAATAGTGCTCCATCATTGTTATTAGTGGGAGGATTAGTGTCCCATCATTGGTATCAGTGGGAGGAATAGTGCCCCATCATTGGTTTCAGTGGGAGGAATAGTGCCCCATCATTGTTATTAGTGGGAGGATTAGTGTCCCATCATTGGTATCAGTGGGAGGAATAGTGCCCCATCATTGGTTTCAGTGGGAGGAATAGTGCCCCATCATTGGTGTCAGTGGGAGGAATAGTGCCCCATCATTGGTATCAGTGGGAGGAATAGTGCCCCATCATTGTTATTAGTGGGAGGATTAGTGTCCCATCATTGGTGTCAGTGGGAGGAATAGTGCCCCATTATTGGTATCAGTGGGAGGAATAGTGCCCCATCATTGGTATCAGTGGGAGGAATAGTGCCCCATCATTGGTATCAGTGGGAGGAATAGCGCCTCATCATTGGTATCAGTGGGAGGAATAGTACCCCATCATTGGTATCAGTGGGAGGAATAGTGCCCCATCATTGGTGTCAGTGGGAGGAATAGTGCCCCATCATCGGTATCAGTGGGAGGAATTGTGCCCCATCATTGGTAGCAGTGGGAGGAATAGTGCCCCATAATTGGTATTAGTGGGAGAAATAGTGCCCCATCATTGGTGTCAATGGGAGGAATAGTGGTCCATCATTGGTATCAGTGGGAGGAATAATGCCCCATCATTGGTATCAGTGGGAGGAATTATGCCCCATCATTGGTGTCAGTGGGAGGAATTGTGCCCCATCATTGGTAGCAGTGGGAGAAATAGTGCCCCGTCATTGGTATTAGTGGGAGAAATAGTGCCCCATCATTGGTGTCAATGGGAGGAATAGTGGTCCATCATTGGTATCAGTGGGTGGAATAATGCCCCATCATTGGTGTCAGTAGGAGGAATTGTGCCCCATCATTGGTATCAGTGGGAGGAATAGTGTCCCATCATTGGTATCAGTGGGAGGAATAATGCCCCATCATTGGTATCAGTGGGAGGAATTGTGCCCCATCATTGGTGTCAGTGGGAGGAATTCTGCCCCATCATTGGTGGATTAGGGGGACAGGACCCCTGCACCCAGTATGGAGCGGCCGCCACTGCTATAGAGGGATGTGCATATTTCATGTCTGAGGTGTACAAGGTTAGCGGTTCCCGGTGATATTCATAGATTGATGCCACCGGCAAAACAAGGTGCGCCACATAACAGCGTTGTTTATCTAAGTGCCACGCTGTAAATCTAGTAAAGCATAAGAAGGCCAGATGGCAATTTTTCTATTAGATAACTTCTATTTTCCAAGGTTGTTAATTCAGCAAATGAGTTGATTATATCCACACTTTATTTTATATTTTATGGTATTTTGGGTGTCAATTCACAGAAATACATAGAGGAGGTTATCCCAACCTCAAATACAGCGATCTTCCACCGAGGTTCTAATGTAACAAATTATGAGAGATAAAGACTTCCATAACTATTTCCTGTGAGGTGGGTATCACCCATGCATGCGTGGTCCTGGCATCGCCTTTGGTGAAGGGATTATTTACTTGGTTGTGAAGAAGAGTGAATATTTTTTTACTTTCAGATATTCTCCAACTCAACAGATGGTCAACCTACATCATCAGATGAAGACGACCTTCCACCAAGTCTTCCGATCATACTTTCTCAACCCTTTTTTCACCCCAGAGCAGGCCCATAGGGCACAACAGGCATTCGCCCGGTGGCCCAGGGCTACATGTCAGGGGTGGACTGGGCCGTGGCAATTGCCCTCCCTGGGCCACTCTGATGCTCCAAGAAAAGGCCGCCACCTAACACACAGTACTAGTCCCGAACGAGACCCGGTTCCGCTGGTTCCACCACCACTGCCCATTGTCCAGTTGCTAGGTCCACATGGTGTCTAGCAACCGGTGATGTCACATAATGCAGAAAGAGGCCCCAGCATTAAGAGCGGAGGAGGATGTAACTCACTCCTCCTGTTCCTTTCAGTGCTCAGCTCCACCCACCTCCTTCAGCCTCTGCGGACCCCTGCTAAGAAAGAGAAGGGAAGTGGATTCAGGAGTCTGAGGTGAGCCTGGGGATGGAACCTGTTGGGCTGTCATGATGGAGGTAGAAATGCAAGGATGGAGAGGGTGGCAGCTGAGCTGGTGCTGGGTGACAGATGACACCCTTTGGAGGGATAGAAAGGGGAGGAGGAGGTCACATCCTTACATCTCAGGGGTTCATGTTGGGACTTGTAGTCCTTCACTTTTGTGGGGTCACATCCTTACATCTCAGGGGTTCATGTTGGGACTTGTAGTCCTTCACTTTTGTGGGGTCACATCCTTACATCTTAGGGGTTCATGTTGGGACTTGTAGTCCTTCACTTTTATTTATTTATTTCAGGTACTTGTATAGCGTCGTCAATTTATGCAGCGCTTTACATACACATTGTACATTCACATCAGTCCCTACCCTCAAGGAGCTTACAATCTAAGGTCCCTAACTCACATTCATACATATACTAGGGCCAATTTAGACAGGATCTAATTCACCTACCAGCATGTCTTTGCGGGGTCATATCCTTAGATCTCAGGGGTTCATTCTGTGGCCCCCTAAATTGGATGGACTACAAGTCCCAGCATGAACCCCTCAGAGCTAAGGACATGACACCCCTCAACTACTGAAGGACTACAAATTACAGCATGAACCCCTGAGATCTAAGGGGTCACATCCTTAGATCTCGGGGGTTCATCCTAGGACTTGTAGTCCATCCTTTTTGGGAGCACATCTTTAGATCTCAGGGGTTCATCCTGGGACTTGTAGTCCTTCAATTTTGGGGGGTCACATCCTTAGCTCTCAGGGGTTCATCTTGGGACTTGCAGTCCTTCACTTTCGGGGCGGGGGGGGGGGGAGCACATCCTTAGATCTCAGGAGTTAATCCTAAGAATCGTAGTCCTTCACTTTTGGGGGTAGGCCACGTCCTTCGATCTCAAGGGTTCATCCTGGGACTTGTAGTCCTTCACTTTTCGAGGGGTCACATCCTTAGATTGCAGCGGTTCATCCTGTGACCCCCTAAAAGTGAAGGACTACAAGTCTCAGCATGAACCCCTCAGAGCTAAGGACATGATACCCCCCAACTAGTGAAAGACTACAAGTCCCAGCATGAACCCCTCAGAGCTAACGACATGACACCCCCCAACTAGTGAATGACTACAAGTCCCAGCATGAACCCCTGAGATCTAAGGGGTCATATACTTAGATCTCAGGGGTTCATCCTGGGACGTGTAGCCCTTCCCTTTCGGGGGGGGGGGGCACATTCTTAGATCTCAAGGGTTCATTCTGGGAATTGTAGTCTTTCACTTTTTTGGGCGGGGTCACATCCTTAGATCTCAGGGATTTATCCTGGGACTTGTAGTCCTTCACTTTTGGGGGAAGGACTACAAAAGTGAAGGACTACATTTCCCAGCATGAACCCCTGAGAGCTAAGGGGGTCACATCTTTAGATCTCAAGGGTTCATACTGGGACTTGTAGTCCTTCACTTCTGGGGGTGAACCCCTAAAGGTGAAGGAGTACATGTCCTAACATGAATCCCTTGGAGCTGAGGATGTGACACCCTCACCCCCGACAAATTAAAGAGATGCTGGTTTCCACAGAAAGAACAACCCCAAGCACCTTGCAAGAGATGTGGGGCAATTGCCCCCTGGTGCCCAAGATAGTCCCCCCCTGCCAGGCAAGTTAGTGGAGCCAAGTTCAGGCACTGGGCTCCAGGACACATGGCTGGTTCACACCATGTTCAGGGATAGACATGCACATAATATACTCAACGTGGTTAGGATACACTATGGGCATAGCCATATACTATCTTTATTCTTCTTTATTCTTCTTCTCTGGTGCTGTGCTGGTCTGCAGCCCTCCAATAAGTCTGCAGGGGTCTTGGTCCTCCTCTCACAGTAAGGTTTTTCTTTTTAAAAAAAGTCTGCTCACTCAGTCTAAAATACCCGGGCCTATTTTTTGTCCCAGTCTGGACCTGCCCCAGAGATGCCCTTGAAATCATTTTCAGGTCTTGGGGAACCTCAGCTGAAACCAATCCATTGGGGGGCAAGTGGGAATATGGCCTTTACATTGGTGGCCTCTCGGAAAAGATCCCCCTTTACAGGCAGCTAGCAAAATCATTGATGTCAGCTGGCTCTACCAAGTGACGTTGACTCTAGAACTATGCCGGCACCATTAACCAGTTCCCTTTTGGTGGTTATACTGGGCAGATACGCACCCACAGGCATCACCCCATTACCATTATTTAGAACTGGCTAACCAGTCCCCCCTCCCCCTGCCTTCCGCGGCTCTCTCGTCCCACTGGGGAACCAGAGCAACCAGCCAGCATGCCAGCCGGTTTGCTAGGCAGTCAAATGTGGCCATGCCCCCGTACGGGTTGTTGAATGTAGTGGTTCACCTGTCACCCTGCCCAGCTCAACATCCATCTCTCAGACACTCAGAGACATAGAACAGTCTATAAGCTTTGTTTTTGTTTTTCGTTTTTTATTGAGGGGATTGAACTTGGATGGGAATTGGGAAATATGGGATGCCCAGAAAGATTAAGTACAAACTTGCTTGGGGCGACCATATACACTCCAGTCTTCTCTCCAGCATAACTCTTGCTTAAGACCTCTTTCCTTTACTCCACCAGCACCTCACTTGCTGCAGAACGTTACTCCTCCAGCACCTCACTTGCTGCAGAACGTTACTCCTGCAGCACCTCACTTGCTGCAGAACGTTACTCCTCCAGCACCTCACTTGCTGCAGAACGTTACTCCTCCAGCACCTCACTTGCTGCAGAACGTTACTCCTCCAGCACCTCACTTGCTGCAGAACGTTACTCCTCCAGCACCTCATTGCTGCAGACTTTTACTCCTCCAGACTAGCTAGTACCACATGGTTATGCCTGACATTAACTCAGCCAAGCCCCAGTGGATTGCCTTTTGCGGGCAGAGGCCTTGGGTAGAGTTGCCACCTGTCCAGGATTCACCCGGACAGTCCAGGTTTTGAATTATGTGTCCGGATTTCAGTCCGCCAGGCTATCCGTTAGCTGCTGTGTCTTCTTGTCTTTTGCAACCAAGTACCAGCCTGTTTCAGTCCACAGTCTGCCGGGCTTCCCACCTTGATGGTGACCCTCCACGGCTTCATCAGAAGTTCTGGTCTAGCTTCACTGCTAGCAATCCTGCCAGGCACTCTGCACTCCCTCGCCGCATGTCTGCTCTATTAGGGACTTTGAGTTAGAGGTGTAGGAGAGGCCTTCCTCTGCAGATCAGGCTCTTCTATCAGATACGTGTCATGTACATATCTCAGACATAAAGTCTTCAATTCACAATCCACTTGGTTGAAAACTCAACGTGTTTCATAACTATAAGCTGCTTCATCAGGAGTATAGTATGGAGGAATGAAGAGATCTAAAGTCATCACAGAAGCCAAGGGGGCACTTTTTACATCTGGAGGAAAAGAGATTTAATCTCTAAATACGGAAAGGCTTCTTCACTGTAAGAATGGGGAATAGACTCCATCAAGAGCTGGCTCTGGCCAGGAGAAGTACAGCCAACGTTGGTTTGGCTGTACTTCTCCTGTCGATTACAGGAGTGCAATCAATTCTGCACTCCTATGACCCATTTTTGAAGCCCGCTGTCAGCTGTCGTCACAGAGCCGCTCCAGGCTGGGGCAAGATTTCGACAAAATGGTCGGGATCCCCCCACAACCCTGGACCGTCACCTGGCTCAGCCTCTCAGCATGAGGAGCCTGTACTGTACTGTATCTCTGTCTCTGGCATGTTACTTACATACATATATCTTACTGTACTGCTCTATTACACTTTTTAACATGTATTAATAAACTACAATTTTTATATATTACACTGTCATTGAATTGTTTAGTGCCGAGTTTTTTTTTCTTGTACTTGTATCAGGGATGATGGCACTCCTTTTTAGATATCACGCCTTTCTATCTCGTTCCTCAGAAAGCTGCTGAGAGCCTGAGCCATCCGCTTCCGCCCCTCCACAGCCCAGCGCTCCAGTGAGGGGGGGCAGAGCAAGCCGCTTCTGCGTTTACGGTGGAAGCACAGGGTTATTGCCGAAGGTGACAGTACCACCTCGCTTCAAACAAAGTCACTCCTGTCTGTCAGTGAGAGGCAGAAAGTGGGGAGCTCCCAGTGCGCCCTCTCCACTGCACAAACAGATAGGGGCAGGTGCCCCTTTTGCCCGGCCTCCTCCCAAATTTAAGGCCCCATTCACACCTGAGAGTTTTGTAGCTGGAAGCCTGAAGCTACAAAACGCTGGAGGGGAAAAAAATCAATGATTCCCAATGGAGTCCCAGAGGTATTTTTGTTGCGCCAATCGGGCAGATTCCGGCGTTTGTATCCCATAGAAATGAATGGAAACGTGCGATTCGGGCATTTTGGCTCATCTTGTCGCGTGTGCTTACGCGATTTTCAGCTGAAATAAAAGCTAAAAAAGCTGAACTACCTAGCAACAAATGATGCAATAGATATAGTATTCTCTAAAAACGGCCAAAAACGCTGCATACAAATGTGCAAAAACGATCTAAAGCCGCACCTCAAAACGCTGGAAAAAGCTCACAGACGTGTCGCTCAGGTGTGAATGCAGCCTAAGTACAGGAGGAGCTAAATCCCCTCCCAGCAGCCAGCATTAGGTGGAGACGGATTACTGGAGACTGCTGGCTACTGGGAGACACCCGCTGGTGGACTCCAGAACTACAACCCTTCTACCCAAGGGAACAACAGTACAACGAGTAAGTGATCCAGGTTCTTATACCCAAACCTACAGTATACTCCTGATGAAGCAATGTGACAATGTGGATTGTTCATTGAAGACTGAGATATGCACATCTATCGTGCTTGAGTGGTGTATAAGTATGGAGCTTATTTTTAGGGCCTTTATTTTATATATAGGATTTTCCATGTACTTTAAAACAATTTCTTATAATGTGATGAAATAAACTTGTGTATAAACTTATTTGTGTGTTGAATAAATTTCCTCTTTATGTGGCCTTACAAATCCGGGTTACTATCTGTAACATTTATCATTTAACAACAGGAGCTGTTGGCGGTGGGTTCAATTCATCTGCTGGATCGCTGGTTGGCATTGGCCAACAAATGTCTATGTGCCCGGCTGGTAGCAGTGTCTGATTAGAACACTTAATGGAAATCACATGTCTGTTAAATCTCAATGCTGATTGGCTATCAGGGTTTGAGCACATGTATAAACGCATGTCATGAGACTCCTATCCTCCTGAACATAAAATCCAGCGTTGTTTCCAGCTTGGCTCTGATCCCGGCTCTCTCCTTTGTTTTCTGCACAGAATATTTTCCATGGAAGTATGTCCCTGGATCAGTTATATTTTGCACGCCCGGGGCCGGGGTTCTCCAATTACAGATCTCCTATACAAGGGCTGTACCTGTGCGGCAGTGGAGCTCATCCGGGTGAGAGATCATTTTATTTATTTATTTTTATTTTATATATATATATATATTATGTTTTAATATTTATATGTTTTTTTATATTTATTTTATATATTTTTTTATAGTTTTTATTTTTTCTGATCATTTCCTTTATATTCATCTATATATATATATATATATATATATATATATATATATACACACATATATATATATATATATATATATCTA
>BLSH010038656.1:117745-131300 GCA_018402905.1 Glandirana rugosa
GTCCAGAAAATGTGGAGGTATGGACATACACAGCCCAAAAGAGTGGTCGACTCCTCCTATTTCCTCGACGTTGCCTTACGTCCATTCCATTCCACTCATATACCCTACCCCCCGAAAGGTTCTACCGTCGAGGGTCAGAATCATGAAAACCTACAGATGTAAAATGTCCTTTTGTTGTACTTACTTCATGTCATTTAAGTATATATTAAAATAACTTTCTAACGACAACTTTACTTGCCAGACGACTGAAACAAGGAAGATCGGACCGGATGACTGTTGGCCTTCGGGCATTTGGCTTTATCAGGTCGGTCTGGGAAGGTGAAATGTGAGAATTCTGAACTTGTCATATCTGATCATAAAGAAAACTCATTGGCCGGATAGTAGAGGGACTTTGAGGTTCTACAAGAGTGGGAGAGCCCCAGACTGCCAAAGTATAGAATCTATTGATGGAAAGTCAGTAGGCCAGGCTAGAAGGAACAAAGTCAGCAGACCGTTCATTTCAACAGCAATCTTTCAATAAAATTATATATGAATTTACTGTACTTCATTCATGTTGTTTTCCTGTAAAATGTAGACATCCAAAAGTACTAAGACTGGGAGCTGCCATCTTGGAAAGCCCCCCATCCCATATACTCACCTTACCTTACCTGCATTCCGTTGCAGCTCCTTTATCCTCCTCAGCTGGTGAGAAAACCCGACACATACAGGTATGGAGGTGTAAAAGACCTGGGTCTAGCAGCCAATCACTGTGCCTTATTTGTCCTAAGTTCTAAAACTGGGAGCCATTTTGAATGGGTCCTCCTACCCCCCCATTCCTTATACTCCCCTTACCTGCATTTTGTTGTGGCTCCTTGATCCTTCTCAGCTGGTGGGGACATCTGGCGCATACTGGTATAGAGGTGTAAAAGACCTGGACCTAGCAGCCAATCACGGGGCCTTATTTGTCCAAAGTCCTAAGACTGGGAGTTGCCATCTTGAAAAGGTCCTCCTACCCCCCCCCCATCCTATCTACTCACCTGCATTTCATTGCAGCTCCTTGATCCTCCTCAGCTGGTAAAAACGTCCGGCATATACAGGTATGGAGACCTGCGCCCTAGTGACCATGCCTGATCCTAGCAGCCAATCACTGTGCCGTATTTGTCCAAAGTCCTAAGACTGGGAGTTGCCATCTTGAAAAGGTCCTCCCACCCCCCATTCCATGTACTCACCTTACCTGCGTTTCATTGCAGCTCCTTGATCCTCCTCAGCTGGTGAGAACACTCGGCATATACAGGTATGGAGGTGTAAAGGTCCTGCGCCCTAGTGACCATGCCTGGGCCTAGCAGACAATCATTGGGCCTTATTTGTCCAAAGCCCTAAGACTGGGGGCTGCCATCTTGGAAACGCCCCCCCCATCCTATCTATTCACCTTACCTGCATTTTGTTGCAGCTCCTTGATCCTCTTGATCCTCCTCAGATGATAACACCCGGCACATACCGGTATGGAGGTGTACAAGACCTGCCCCCTAGTGACCATGCCTGGGCCTAAGCAGCCAATCACTGGGCCTAGCAGCCAATCACTGGGCCTTAGCACTGTGACCTAACCGAGGGAGTAGCATCACTGCTCCCAGGTAGCTGTCGCCAGTCATTTCAGCCCCAGCTGCAGAGGAGCAAAGGGCTGCAAGGGAATGCAAGCAAGGTGGTCAGGGGGATTCCCTTTTCAGACACCCCATCACCTTGCCCCACATGACAGTATTTCTTCAATGAGAACCATTTAGTAACGGGCATTGTAAGAATCCGACTCTCCACTTTCACAGTGTTCTAAGGGTGCGGATGTAGCTCTCAGGAATAGGTGTGTGTGTTGTTGTTCGCTTGTATTCTCTTCCTGTTATCCCCGTGTCACACTGTAGGGCCCTCATGGAGGCTGACCTGTCTTTTTATTGACCCCCATGGCTGATAACTCTTGTTCTCTCTGGGTGGTCAGAAGTGGATGAGGCTGACCATTATGATATTATGTTACGATTGATAGCTGAGGCAGATGATGGTAAGGCCCCACCTGTCCAGGATTCACCCAGACAGCCCAAATTTTGAATCACGTGTCTGGGTTTCAGACTGCCGGACACGATATTCAGAAGGGACTGTGCCCCCCCCCCCAAGTAACCAATTACCACAACTGCCAAGTGCATAGGTGTTTGCACAGGCCCCACCCCCATAACCGGACAGGAGAGGGAGGGGGGGCATGATCTGCTCCTACCCCTCCTCATCCCACCCTTACCCCCCTGTCTGCCCACCCACACTCCAATCTGCGCAGTTACGTGTCTCGGGAAAGGGATGTGTGGGTGGGCTGGAAATTTGGAGCTCCACAACCGGCCGATACATTGTGGATGAAAGGTGTCGATGCATGAGCCTCCAATCTTGGGTGAGTGAGCTCCCCATCCACCGTCTGTGGATGAAGTCTCCCCACTCCCTCCCTTGTCTTTCCTGCCTCCAAGTGAGTGAGTATAGTAAGATAAGGGGGACTCAGATGTAAAGGGTGCCCTGTGGACTCTGATGTAAGGGGGGCTTTGGGAACCCTAATTTAAGGGGGAATGCTGGGAACTCTGATGTAAATGGGAGGTTTGCTGAGCAGAAACCCCCTTACACAAGAGTCCACAGCTCTCCCCCCTAAAAAAAATGTTGCTGTGCGCTGCTAAAGTGTTCGGGTTTGGCTTGAAAAAAGGTGGCAGCCCTACCCCACAGCTGGTCACCTTTGCCAACACAGGCCGAGAATGCTTTATTTAAAACTTCAAATGAGCCACGAGAGCTGCATGAGCCTAACAAAGTAGGGGTGGGGGATGGGTGTAGACTGCTGCAGATGCCAGCTGGTGACGGGTTCTCTTTAACAAACAAGCCAACTTCAGAATGTCGCGGTGAGAGCGGCGCAGTCTGCTAGAATATGGCGTGCGTTATCATCTAATAAGTGTTCAATTTTCCTTGAGAGTAATTGAGTGGGCACACATGACTGAACACATGGAGGACATTGTGTGGGTGGAGGAAGAAGCCATGGATAGTGATTATCGCTAATTGACAGCAGAGAGGCAACAAAGAAAACATACACAGATCAGAAGAAATCGCATTCTTGTGTTTTTTTTATTTTGAAGCATAAATAATCGAGATTCTATGAATACTCCACATGCAGAAGATTTGTATTAATAGTTTTTAATAGCAATAGAACATTTGATCAGTAGATCAATGTGTGAGCCGTGACATAATCCGTGTCACCTCATTACATTGGAGAGTTTGTGATGGAATGTCAGCTGTGGTGAACCAGAAGAAGGTATGAGCATTACCTTTATACTGTACTTTAACGGGTCCGGGCTCTTGTATGGTGGGTCTGGGGCTCTTGTATGGTGGGTCTGGGGCTCTTGTATGGTGGGTCTGGGGCTCTTGTATGGTGGGTCTGGGGCTCTTGTATGGTGGGTCTTGGGCTCTTGTATGGTGGGCTTGGGGCTCTTGTATGGGAGGGTCCGGAGCTCTTGTATGGGAGGGTCTGGGGCTCTTGTATGGGAGGGTCTGGGGCTCTTGTAGGGGAGGGTCTTGGGCTCTTGTATGGTAGGGTCTGAGGCTCTTGTATGGGAGGGTCTGGGGCTGTTGCACGGATAGGTCCAGGGCTGTTGCACAGATAGGTCCAGGGCTCTTGTACGGGAGGGTCTATGGCTCTTGTATGGGAGGGTCCGGGGCTCTTGTATGGGAGGGTCCGGGGCTCTTGTATGGGAGGGTCCGGGGCTCTTGTATGGGAGGGTCTGGAGCTCTTGTTTGGGAGGGTCCGGGGCTCTTGTACGGGTGAGTCCGGGGCTCTTGTACGGGTGGGTCCGGGGCTCTTGTACGGGTGGGTCCGGGGCTCTTGTACGGGCGGGTCTGGGGCTCTTGTATGGGCGGGTCTGGGGCTCTTGTATGGGCGGGTCTGGGGCTCTTGTATGGGTGGGTCCAGGACTATTGTACGGGTGGGTCAGAGGCTCTTGTACCGGTAGGTTCAGGGCTATTGTACAGTTAGGTCCGGGGCTCTTGTACGGGTGGGTCAGAGTCTCTTGTACCAGTAGGTCCAGGGCTCTTTTATGGGTTGGTCCGAGGCTCTTGTACGGGTTGGTCCGGGGCCGGGGCTCTTGTACGGGTTGGTCCGGGGCTCTTGTACGGGTTGGTCCAAGACTCTCAGGTCTATTGTATGGGTGGGTCCGAGGCTCTTGTACCGTTAGGTCGAGGGGTATTGTACGGGTGGGTCCAGGGCTGTTGTACGGGTAAGTCCAGGGCTATTATACGGGTGGATTCGGAACTCTTGTACAGGTCCAGGGCTCATACCGCTATTAGAGCTGCTAGTTTGTAGTAGGCGGCCTCTACACACAGCTCCAGATTTCCAGTAAAGTGCCCTGGGAGCCCAGAAACCAGATTCTTCCTATTGGTCATTGATACTGCCCATCAAATGGCTACACCAATATGGTCACCAGTTACCTTTTTATTCTTCTCTCCCCACACAAATCAATAGAAGCTCAACAGCAAGTCAGAAGATTAAACTCGGGTCAGAAAAAAGTAATCTGCAGGTCAAAGTTCACCGGTCAATGATCTCTGAATAATAGAAGCATCTCAAATTCTTTCCAACGTAGCCAATTCCTTTTAAAGCCCCGCTCCATGATAATGGGGTAACCCCACTCCCACACTTGCGATGGGGGGGCTCATATTTTTGCCCCTAATTGCTTCCCTTTAGGTTACAAGGGCAGTGGAGTGGGGGTGCACATGTGCTTTGCATTGCAAGTGTGACAAGAATTATCTGGTTAATGGGGCTGTACCATCTTGCCCGATGCAACCCATTCGACTGGGTGCCCTAAAGATGCATGCAATGCAATTACACTATGTTGTCAAAAGTATTGGGACACCTGCCTTTACCCGCACTTGAATTTTAATGGCATCCCAGTCTTAGTCCATAGGGTTCAATATTGAGTTGGCCCACCCTTTGCAGCTATAACAGCTTCAACTCTTCTGGGAAGGCCGCCCGCAAGGTTTAGGAGTGTCTATGGGAATGTTTGACCATTCTTCCAGAAGCGCATTTGTGAGGTCAGGCACTGATGTTGGCCGAGAAGGCCTGGCTCACAGTCTCCGCTCTAATTCATCCCAAAGGTGTTCTATCAGGTTGAGGACAGGACTCTGTGCAGGCCAGTCAAGTTCCTCCACTCCAATTCATCCATGTCTTTATGCACCTTGCTTTGTGCAGTGGTCCAAATCATTTGGTGAAGGGGGGGGGGATTATGGTGTGGGGTTGTTTTTCAGGGGTTGGACTTTGCCCCTTAGTTCCAGTGAAGGAAACTCTTAAGGTGTCAGCATACCAAGACATTTTGGACAATTTCATGCTCCCAACTTTGCGGGAAGAATTTGGGGATGACCCCTTCCTTTTCCAACATGACTGCGCACCACTGCACAAAGCAAGGTCCATAAAGACATGGATGAGCGAGTTTAGAGTGCAGGAACTTGACTGGCCTGCACAGAGTCCTGATCTCAACCTGATAGAACACCTTTAGGATGAATTAGAGCTGAGACTGCGAGCCAGGCCTTCTCGTCCAACATCAGTGCCTGACCTCACAAATGCGTTTCGGGAAGAATGGACAAACATTCCCATAGACACTCCTAAACCTTGTGGACAGACTTCCAAGCAGAGGCGGCCTGTCCATTATGGGCGCAGGAGCACCGTCTCACCTATCCCTTCCACCGCCTCTCCTATCCATGCACCTGGCTCCTTTTCAGCACACCGGGATGCATGAATTACTATTGCGGCAGTGGGCGGGAGTGCTTTTTTGAAGAACACTATTAGAGCCCGAACCTCTGATAGGCTTCAAAATAGAGTGGGCTGTGAGCGCAGACAGAACACTTACGGCCCACTCAGGACCTCCTCCGGCCAATCGGGTAACGGATTTGGCACCCATCACCTGATTGGCTGAAAGCACAGGCGATCCTATTGGACACCTAGGAGGCATGATGGAAGCCGCCATGGAGGATAAGGAGCTGCTGCACACTACACTTCTAGATGGGGTAAGTGCAGCGGAAAAACTGTGGGGGAGAGGTGCCGGTGGGGGGGGGGGGGGCGGGGGCTGTTTGCCGCCCCCCCCTCTCAAAAAAAAACACCAGCTGCCACTGCTTCCCAGAAGAGGTGAAGCTGTTATACCTGCAAAGGGTGGGCCAACTCAATATTAAACCCTACGGACTAAGACTGGGATGTCACTTTATTAGGTTGTAGAGTTTGTGATGGAATGTCAGATGTGGTGAACCAGAAGAATGTATGAGGATTATCCTATAGTGTACTTATACGGGTCTTGGGCTCCTGTACGGGTCCAGGGCTCTTGTACGGGTCCAGGGCTCTTGTACGGGTCCAGGGCTCTTGTACGGGTCCAGGGCTCTTGTACGGATCCAGGGCTCTTGTACGGGTCCAGGGCTCTTGTACGGGTCCAGGGCTCTTGTACGGGTCCAGGGCTCTTGTACGGGTCCAGGGCTCTTGTACGGGTCCAGGGCTCTTGTACGGGTCCAGGGCTCTTGTATGGGACCAGGGCTCTTGTATGAGTCCAGGGCTCTTGTACGGGACCAGGGCTCTTGTACGGGTCCTGGGCTCTTGTACGGGTCCTGGGCTCTTGTACGGGTCCTGGGCTCTTGTACGGGTCCTGGGCTCTTGTACGGGTCCTGGGCTCTTGTACGTGTCCTGGGCTCTTGTACGGGTTCTGGGCTCTTGTACGGGTTCTGGGCTCTTGTACGGGTCCTGGGCTCTTGTACGGGTCCTGGGCTCTTGTACGGGTCCTGGGCTCTTGTACGGTTCCTGGGCTCTTGTACGGTTCCTGGGCTCTTGTACGGTTCCTGGGCTCTTGTACGGTTCCTGGGCTCTTGTACGGTTCCTGGGCTCTTGTACGGGCCCAGGGATCTTGTACGGGCCCAGGGATCTTGTACGGGCCCAGGGATCTTGTACGGGCCCAGGGATCTTGTACGGGCCCAGGGATCTTGTACGGGCCCAGGGATCTTGTACGGGTCCTGGGCTCTTGTACGGGTCCTGGGCTCTTGTACGGGTCCTGGGCTCTTGTACGGGTCCTGGGCTCTTGTACGGGTCCTGGGCTCTTGTACGGGTCCTGGGATCTTGTACGGGTCCAGGGATCTTGTACGGATCCAGGGCTTTTGCCGCTATTAGAGCTAGTAGTTTGTAGTAGGCGGCCTCTAAAGGTTCCCACCACTCCAGATTTCCAGTAAAGTGCCCTGGGAGCCCAGAAACCAGATTCTTCCTATTGGTCATTGAGAGTGCCCATCCCATGGCTGGACCATTTATTTAAAATCTAAAATACGTTTTATTCTTCTCTCCCCATACAAATCAATGGGAGCTCAACAGCAGTTCAGGAGATTTAACTCAGGCCAGAAAAAAGTCAGTTTATTCTGAATGACGCCCAATGCACTTTGCTGATGGACATGCATTGTGGTTGGCTGCATTAAAAGAAAAGATGTTTGCAACTTTTTTGATGCATAACACCCTAAATCACTAAATCCAGAATTCTGGGTTCTCAGAAGTGCTATCAGATCATCAGCCCGAAGCTGATACCTGCAATATGTGCAGATGACAGGTCCACTTTAATCCTGATGATGTGATCACAAGCCTTCAACGAGGCCGTCATCTCTACATAAATCCAATGTCTGTTTGATGCCATTAGACTCATTGCGATCTCCAGTCTGCTTGTATCGGAGCCATAGAAAAAGCCGCAGAAAATGAAATTATACCCTTACATGGCATTTAATAAAAATGATGGTGACACTTCCCTGCTAAGTGCTTCCAGATTTGAAGAAATGACATTATTTTATGTGTTACTTATTGCTTTTCAGAGCAAATGTGTGATAAGGGACTCGCTGGCTCTTTCTAATCAGGTGCCTGCCTTTATATTGCGTCTCTGTAATCTTCTGCGCGGCAGTCAAAACTGCTGCCTTGGCCTATTAAATTCTCTGCTAGTTCCCTTTTCACATCTGTTCTACGTGACATCAACACAAGAGGGAAGTTTTGCTCAGTGAAGCAATTCCTATTTTAAAATCGGAGTGACTGTTAAAAAACAAACATGCTGGCTTTCTTAGAGATTGTGGAACTTGGCTGTACATCGAGGCTGCCAGGCAAACTGTAGCGCGCTCCATTGACCATTAATTTGTTGGGTACTTAATTTTGCATTGGCAGTGACACAAGCTGCTGCAAATCCACTAGGAGCTCTTTTGTCCAGACTTCATTCTGTCATTGTCCCTGTGCTTATAAAATGACTACATTTTTATTGGCTAATGGAACGAGGCACCTAGATGTGAGCTTACATGCTTTTGTAGAGACCCTGGAAACCATAGTACTTTAAGTAAATTGCAACAAGCTACTGGTGTGACATGCTTAGGTCTGTGGCCTTCTGGTGTTTCCAGACAGTTACTAGTGTCAGGAGCTCAGGTCTTCTGCCTTATTTCTCCAATCAGCAACTGGTTTGAGGAGCTCAGGTCTTCTGCCTTGTTTGTCCAATCAGTTATTAGCGTCAAGAGTTTAGGTCTTCTTATGCTTTGTCCAACCAGCTATTGGCATCAACAGCTCAGGACTTCTTACTCTTTGTCCAACCAACTACTGGTGTGAGGAGTTCAGGTCTTCTGCCTTGCTTGTCCAATCAGTTATTGGCATCAACAGCTCAGGTCTTCTTACTCTTTCTCCAACCATCTACTGGTTTGAGGAGTTCAGGTCTTCTGCCTTGTTTGCCCAATCAGTTTTTGGCATCAAGAGCTTAGGTCTTCTTATGCTTTGTCCAACCAGCTATTGGCATCAACAGCTCAGGTCTTCTTACTCTTTGTCCAACCAGCTACTGGTGTGAGGAGTTCAGGTCTTCTGCCTTGTTTATCCAATCAGTTATTGGCGTCAAGAGCTTAGGTCTTCTTATGCTTTGTCCAACCAGCTATTGGCATCAACAGCTCAGGTCTTCTTACTCTTTGTCCGACCAGCTACTGGTGTGAGGAGTTCAGGTCTTCTGCCTTATTTGTCCAACCAGCTATTGACGTCAAGAGCTTAGGTCTTCTTACTCTTTGCCCAACCAGCTATTGGCATCAATGGCTCAGGTCTTCAGATCCAACCAGCTGCTAGCTGTCAGGAGATCAGGTCTTCTGCCTTATTTACTAGGGCGGCACAGTGGTGTAATGGATAGCACTTTTGCTTGGCAGCAAAAGGGTCTCTGGTTCAAATCCCAACCACGACACTACCTGCCTGGAGTTTGCATGTTCTCCCTGTGCCTGCATGGGTTTCCTCCGGTTACTCCGGTTTCCTCTCAGAATCCAAAGACATGCTGGTAGGTAAATTCGATCCTGTCTAAATTGGCCCTAGTATATGTTATGTATGAATGTGAGTTAGGGACCTTAGATTGTAAGCTCCTTGAGGGTAGAGACTGATGTGAATGTACAATATAAATGTAAAGCGCTGCGTAAATTGACAGCACTATAGAAATACCTGAAATAAATAAAAAATTTCCCCAACCAGCTACTGGTGTGAGGAGCTCAGGTCTTCTGCCTTATTTGTCCAACCAGCTACTGGCGCCAAGAGCTCACGTCTCCAGCTGTTTGTCCAAACAATTACTGGTGTGAAGAGCTCAGGTGCTCTGCATACTGTCTATCCAACCCAGCAACTGGCTTGAAGACCTCTAGTTGTCTGCCTTACTGTTTTTATCCAACCAGCTACTGGCTTCAGAAGCTAAGGTCTTCTGCCTTCCTTTCTGCCCAACCCAGCTAGTGGTATGAAGAGCTCAGGGCTCCTGCCTTATTTGGCCAACCAACTACTGATGTGAGAAAGTGAGGGCTTCTGATTTACTGTGTGTCCAACCAGCTACTAAAGTGAGGAGCTCAGGTCTTCTGCCTTATTTGTGCAAACGGCTATTGGCTTCAAGAGCTTGGGTCTTCTTACTCTAAGTCCAACTAGTTATGGGCATCAGCATCTCAGGTCTTCTTACCCTTTGCTAGTGTAATGAGCTCAGGTCTTCTGCCTTATTTTTCCAACCAGCTATTGGCTCAAGAGCTTAGGTCTTTTTTCCTCTTTGTTCAACCAGCGACTAAAGTGAGGAGCTCAGGTCTTCTGCCTTATTTGTCCAGCTAACTACTGGTGTCAAGAGCTCAAGTATTCTGCCTTAGTGTTTGCCCATAAGTATGGTGTCCAGTTATGAGCTGTGACGTGGAGGAGGACTGAGCTCCAGCATCTAGGGGCTCTTGGAGCACTGTAGAATGTATGGAAGGTTGCATGTAGACCCATCTAGGTGCCTGAATTTTAATAACTACTGCTTGTGTATCGGTTTTGAAGATACCACATTGTCCTTTGAAAGTAAACCAAAATGTGGATACGGTTTAGTAGCCTCCCAAACTTTCTATACAAATACCATGTTGTTCATTAATAGTGCATACACACCATGCCAACCCCCCTCACCCAGCAGCCAGTGGGACAAAGGCTGGGCATTTTTAATTGGTCCCACCAGCACATTATGACATTTGGGATGGGTAGAGGGTGTTCCTACACTCATGGAGGACCATTGTCCTTGCAGGATTTCTGCTCCCTGAAGTTGCATTTATGCTTGGTTCAGCCATAGAGAAACAATCTTGACCCTCACTGGGGAATTGTTCTCTATGGTCTGCTCCAGCACATGCAAATATTTTCTCGAGGGTTTGGAGGAACCTAGATCCGGTCAAGCCACGGCAGTGAGAAGTTCTATTCTTCTGCATCTGAGGTCTCTAGTTCCATATTGCAATTGGGGAGTGGGAAGAAATCTCATTTTTTTCATAAATATAAACTTGCCTTTTAAAAAGTAAAAGTGATTTCTATATCTGCCTTGTGCTGTAAAGCTCTGACCTTGCCTCAATTTGATTTGTTTCTTCAGAGTTGACCTTGTACCTTGACCCCGCCATGATGCCGCATGAAAACGTTAGGAAGGGATTGCAAGAGCTCAGCCTGAGAGGGACCAGAGGAGCGACTCCGATTTATCCTGTGAGATATATAATTTTTTATATTTTTCAGTAAAGCCAAAGTGACTGTAGAATTGTGCTTTTGTTTTTATTAAAGGTCATCTTTACAAGTAGAAGCAGAAAAGGTCGTCTTTAATAAAAATAAATAAATATAATATATATATATATATATATATATATATATATATATATTATATATTATATATATATTATATATTATATATGTGTGTGTGTCATCACATTAAACCCCCACAGTGTAGCAAAGTGAGAATGGGAGGCAAAGTTCTGCAGAAAAGTGGAACAAAAGGTGATGAGTTTAACCCACTTGGTCTGACTTTTCAATTAAAATGTAATCATATTTTAAAAGAAATGGAATTCCAAAAATATACTTGCACCAGGATAAGAATGTAAGGAATCCTATGGGCGGGCCTGCACAGACGGGTCTTCTGTACAATGTTGTATATGTAATATGGAGGGGTGGCTTCCTTTGTTGTAGAGGGAGCATCTAAACCTAAACCTTGTGGACGGCCTTCCCAGAAGAGGTGAAGCTGTTATAGCTGCAAAGGGAGGGCCAACTCAATATTGAACCCTACAGACTAAGACTGGGATGCCATTAAAGTTAATGTGTGTAAAGGCAGGCGTCCCAATACTTTAGGTAATCTAGTGTGTATCATCTTTGATGATCTGTGTCATGAGCGACCGTTGAGGTGCGCTGTGCATACAGAAATAAAAGCAAAGCACAAACATATTTCAGTCCAACCTCACAATGATCACACAATGCAGTGTACCTAGGGTTGCCACCTGTCCGGGATTCACCCGGACGGCCCGGGTTTTGAATCTTGTGTCCGGGTTTCAGACTGCCTGCAACCCGGACACATTATTCAGACTGGACTACGGCTTCCCAGCAGGGCTGTTGGCTGCAGATGTCTAAGCTGAGAGTGTTTGTTACACTCTCTCTCACGCTGCCCAAAGCCGGCACTAACAGACTAACAGAGAGAGGGCTCCTCTTCCTCTCACCCCTCTGTGTCTGCCCACAATCCAATCCCTGGCGCTGTGCCACAGAACAGGAAAGTGGGGGGCGGAAAATTTGAAGCCCAGCAGCCACAGATACATCTGGATGAGAGGTGCTAACTGCCAAGGGGTGAGTGAGCTCCCCATCCATCCCTGTCTGTGACTGAAGTCTCCCCCCTTCTTTCTTCTCCCCCTTCTACACTAAGGTAAATCAGGGTTCTCAGAGCACCCCTTACATCAGAGTTCCCCTTTACACCAGAGGCAGCAATGTACCCCCTTACATCGCAGTCCTCTTCGTACATCAGAGTTCTCAGTGTCCCCCCTTAAACCAGGGTTCTCAGAGCATCCCTTATGTCAGAGTCCCCAGAGTTCTCCTTTTTTTTTTTAACAGAAAAGTTTTTATTTGTTTCTCATACAACACAGTGCATTACAAAAGTCTATACATGTACGACCCTGTCTAGTCCAGGGTCAAGACTTAATCCAATCTCCCCAGATTTTTTCAAACTTTTTTGGACACCTACGGTTCATATAGGTAATTTTGTACAGGGGCAGGACTGTATCAATCAATGATCTCCACTGTGAGACTCCAGGTGGGTCTGTTCCCTTCCACTTCAATAGTATTGTTTTCCTTGCATAATAGGCAGAGTAAAAAATAAACAGTTGCTTATGCTTGCTCTTTGTAACCCTGTCAGTCACTCCCAGCAAAAGGACCACCGGGTCCAGGCCCAGGGAGAGCTTCCCCACCGAGTTGACATTATTTTGCCCCTGTACAAATCATTAGTAAGACCTCACCTGGAATATGCAATTCAGTTTTGGGCACCAGTTCTCAAAAAGGATATCGGGGAACTGGAGAAAGTGCAGAGAAGGGCAACCAAACTAATAAGAGGCATGGAGGAGCTCAGCTATGAGGAAAGATTAGAGGATCTGAATTTATTCTCTCTTGAGAAGAGGAGATTAAAGGGGGATATGATCACCATGTACAAATATATAAGTGGTCCATATAGTGAACTTGGTGTGGAGTTATTTACTTTAACCGCTTGCCGACGGCTGATCGGCAATTGACGGCACAGAGTGGCTCTGTAACGCGAAACGCCGTCATACGACGGCGGCCGCGATACAGAGCCACTGTGAGCGTGCGCGCGCTGCCGGAGGCGCATGCACGCTCACTGTGTTCGGGGGGGGCCAGGGAGCGGGTGCGGCGGCTTCGATTGCCGCCGGCCACCCGCGATGCCCCCCCCCCCGGGAGTGAAGGAGCGGAGGTCCGTGTAAGTAAACACGGACCTCCGCTCTGTGTGAGGGGGAAGGGCTGTGATCACAGCCTTCCTGTACGTGAAGGCTGTGACCACTTCCCTTCCCCAGCTAGTGCAGTCCCCCATACAGTTAGAACGCCCAGGGAACACAGTTAACCCTTAGCGCGCCCCCTGCAGGTTAACCCCTTCACTGCCAATGGCATTTACACAGTAATCAGTGCATTTACCGGGGGGGGCTTGTGTCACTCGCACGTACGCGGAGGCCGTCGCGCGCGTGCGAGTGTCACCGAGACATAGCGCCGGCGGCAGCATACTGCCGC
>BLSH010038656.1:131310-144204 GCA_018402905.1 Glandirana rugosa
ATCTATTACTATATGATGACTAATTATTATTACTACTATATGTCATAGACTGTTTTCACTCATGTGGGGACTGTAAAAACATTTATAAAATAAGATAGAAACCTATTGAGCATCTGTGGGGCTCCTCAAATGGAAGGTGGAGGAGCGCAAGGCCTCTAACATCCACCAGCTCTGTGATGTCATCATGGAGGAGGGGAAGAGGACTCCAGTGGCAACCTGTGAAGCTCTGGTGATCTCCATGCCCAAGAGGGTTAAGGCAGTGCTGGAAAATAATGGTGGCCACACAAAATATTGACACTTTGGGCCCAATTTGGACATTTTCACTTAGGGTTGTACTCACTTTTGTTGCCAGCGGTTTAGACATTAATGGCTGTGTGTTGAGTTATTTTGAGGGGACAGCAAATTTACACTGTTAAACAAGCTGTACACTCACTACTTTACATTGTAGCAAAGTGTAATTTCTTCAGTGTTGTCACATGAAAAGATAGAATAAAATATTTACAAAAATGTCAGGGGTGTACTCACTTTTGTCAGATACTGTATATCATCATTATTATTAATCAGTAGTATATCATTATCTACAAGACTTTGTGATAAAGGCAGACGCAGTGATCAGGTGTATAAAAAGCTGCATCCAACATCATCCTCTCTTAGAATACTGCAGTAGAGGCCGTGGTTGGTCTTTGGTTGGTCTTCCTAGTGATTTCAGTCCTGGACCCCCTCCCCCCACCACCACCTTCTATAATGGTGGCAATGCAATGTGGCTGCAGAGCACATCATGTGACCACACAACTTCTTCATTTTCATTTCATCAGAATTTCCTGTGAGTTCTTGGATGCAAGCCAAGGAGATCCTGATCTGCCGGTTCACCCCCCCCACCCCCCCCCCCCCCCCACCCCCACCCATATGACAAATGATGATCTATTGCTTGTTGATCTCATTGAACAATAGATCACATTGTTGCAGCACTTTTAATAGTGAAAAGGGTGGGGGCGTTAAAAGTCTTCGATCGAGCAATCCCCAAGAAAAATAAATAATATAATGATCCATAGCATGTTAATGTAATTGAACAATGGATCACTATTACAGGTCCTGCAGGGTTGTGAGGAGGGGGTGGAAAAGGTCTTCTGATCCAGCATTTCCCCCCCTCCCCAAAAAAAGATAAAAAGTGGGAAAACAGGCAAAAAAAAAAAATTATCCCAGGGGGAACTTCATGTCTGCACTCCCTGGCACTTTTACCCCCTTCCTGCCCAGGCCCATTTACAGCTTTCGGCACTGTCACACTTTGACAATTGCGCGGTCGTGCAACGCTGCACCCATATGACATTTTTATCTTTTTGTTTTCACAGAAATAGAGCTTTCTTTTGGTGGTATTTAACCCCTCCCTGCCTAAGACGAGATATATATATATATATATATATAAAAACATAAAATATTGCAACGACCACCATTTTACTCTTCAGGGTCTCTGCTAATATATATATATATATATAATTAGCAGAAACCCTGGAGAGTAAAATGGTGGTCGTTGCAATACTTTATGTCACACCGTATTTGTGCAGCGTTTTTTTCAAAAGCAATTCTTTTGGAAAAAATACACTTTCATGAATTAAAAAAAAACAAAACAGTAAAGTTAGCCCAATTTTTTTTCTATAATGTGAAAGATGATGCTACGCTGAGTAAATAGATACCTAACATGTCACGCTTTAAAATTGCGTGCGTTCGTGGGATGTCGACAAACTACGGTACTTAAAAAAATCTCCATAGGCGATGCTTTTAAAAAAATTTCTACAGGTTAGCAGTTTTGAGTGACAGAGGAGGTCTAGTGCCAGAATTATTGCTCTCGCTCTAACGATCGCGGCGATACCTCACGTGTGTGGTTTGAACACCGTTTACATTTGCTATCGCGACTTACGAATGTGTTCGCTTCTGCGCACGGGCAGGGCGCATTTCATTTTTTCCCTATTTACTTTATTTTATTTATTTATTTTATTTATTTTTTTATACTGTCCCTTTGAAAAAAAAATCTTATTATTTTTATTGCTGTCAGAAGGAATGTAATCATCGCTTGTGACAGTAATAGTCAATGACAGGTCCTCTTTATGGGGGGGATCTACAATACCCCAAATCCCTTCTTTATACTTAAAAGCATTCAAAACGCCAAGTTTGGCTGTTTTTGAATAATGTATTTTTTTTTGTTTTAATTTGGCGCCTTTAAGTCTTCTGTAAACCGGAAGTGATGTCATAACAACGCTTTCTTGGTACACGATCCGAAACCCGATCAAAGCTGATTTCTGCCTTTGTTCGGCTCTCTGGCCAGCCGGCGGATGTGCCCGCTGGTCGCTCGGCCTTCCCGGTGGGACAGGAGAGCCCGGGCGAAGCGTGGAATGCGGCGGGAGGGGGGACGTCTCCTCCCGCCGCTTGGGATAACAGGCGAGCAGCTTCATGGGTTGTTATCCCAAGAAAGCCGACCGCCGGCCCTAAAAATAACGGTACCGAGGTGCATGCATCACTCCGGTACAACCCCCTTCCAGCTGAGGCCGCATATTCGCGTACGGTCGGCGGGAAGGGGTTAATCACCACTAGGTTTTTTTATTTTTTGCTTTAAAAAAAAAAAAAACGCATGTTTCTTTATTTCTGTTATAAAATTTTGGTGAAAATAACCCAAATCGGTGTCTATTATTCAGTCTGTAGGAAAGTTATAGAGTCCACAAACTATGGGATATATATCTGAAAATCGATCAATCCTGATGCTCTGACGGCTGATCTCTTTTCTCGAGGCCCGAAAAAGCCAGAACAGTACAAATACCCCCCAAATAACCTTTTTTTTTTTTTTTTTTTTTTTTTTTTGGAAAGCAGGCGGTACGAGGTGTTTAATAAAAGGCATGGCGAGTTTTTTTGACGTTGTAATTTTTTTTATCACAATTTTTGGAAAATCGAAAAATACACTGTACTTCTCTTAGGACGTGATCAGGATTTGTTTTACTCTGTGAATGCTTATAACATTAAAGATCACTGTTGTAAGCAATATTATTTATTCACCTTAGCATGAGCATTTCTGATTGATATGTTTTGCACACAGTAATAGGGGGCATGTACAATGTTTAATTGATAATCAGTTATTTACAGTATAGTGTGCATTATAGGTAAGTATCAGTTGGAGGTAGTCACTACCATATTGCACATTTGTTATTTGCATGATATACGGAGCTTAACCCATGTCACATATGGCAGTTGGATTTATGTTATAATTTATTAGTTAGCACTTTTAATAGTGTGGTGGGAGCACCCGTATTCACAGTTGGAGGATTCCTTAAACAAGCAAGCGCTGTTTCTAGCTACAGTTCCATCATATCCCTCACACCAGGTGAGGACATAACAGCAGCTGCAGATTAGTATAATAGGCTGTGGCGCGGGAATTTTTTGCATACTATTAGCATTTCAGTAATCATTCTGAATGACCCTTCCCAATATAACTATACCTGTCATGATCAGGATCTGAACCCACAACCTCTGCTGTATCCGACAGTAGCTCTTCCTGCTGAGCCAGTTGAGATATTGGACAGCTCCCCGTTTGACCCTTTTTGGACTTTTTTGCCTTGTGTGTTGTTTCTGGTGAACCTTGAGCCTTTTGCTCCTCCCATTGAACTTTCTATTTAAGCCATGTCTCTGCACTTCCTGTTTGCCAGATTATTGTGCTCGCTCCAGACAATATCTTTCTCCTTTTGTGTACCTGCAGCTGTCCGTATCTCCACTACCACTCGTTACTGACCTTTGGCTGACTGACTACGCTTCTGCTTGATCGCAACCTGCAACCACTTATTACCGACCTTTGGCTTGTTCCTCGACTACGGTTCTGCTTGATCCCAACCTGCAACCACTTATTACCAACCTTTGGCTTGTTCCTCGACTACGGTTCTGCTTGATCCCAACCTGCAACCACTTGTTACCGACCTTTGGCTTGCTCCTTGAGTATGCTTCTGCTTGATCCCAACCTGCAACCACTTGTTACCGATCTTTGGCTTGTTCCTCCACTACATTTCCGCTTGATCCCAACCTGCAACCACTTATTACCAACCTTTGGCTTGTTCCTCGACTACGGTTCCGCTTGATCCCAACCTGCAAGCACTTGTTACTGACCTTTGGCTTGTTCCTCGACTACGGTTCTGCTTGATCCCAACCTGCAACCACTTGTTACCGACCTTTGGCTTGTTCCTCGACTACGGTTCTGCTTGATCCCAACCTGCAACCACTTGTTACCGACCTTTGGCTTGCTCCTTGAGTATGCTTCCGCTTGATCCCAACCTGCAACCACTTGTTACCAATCTTTGGCTTGTTCCTCCACTACATTTCCGCTTGATCCCAACCTGCAAGCACTTGTTACTGACCTTTGGCTTGTTCCTCGACTACGGTTCTGCTTGATCCCAACCTGCAACCACTTGTTACCGACCTTTGGCTTGCTCCTTGAGTATGCTTCCGCTTGATCCCAACCTGCAACCACTTGTTACCAATCTTTGGCTTGTTCCTCCACTACATTTCCGCTTGATCCCAACCTGCAAGCACTTGTTACTGACCTTTGGCTTGTTCCTCGACTACGGTTCTGCTTGATCCCAACCTGCAACCACTTGTTACCGACCTTTGGCTTGCTCCTTGAGTATGCTTCCGCTTGATCCCAACCTGCAACCACTTGTTACCAATCTTTGGCTTGTTCCTCCACTACACTTCCACTTGATCCCAACCTGCAACTGCTTGTTCCTCCACTACATTTCCGCTTGATCCCAACCTGCAAGCACTTGTTACTGACCTTTGGCTTATTCCTCACCTACGCTTCCACTTGATCCCAACCTGCAACTGCTTGTTACTGACCTTTGTCTTGTTCCTTGACTACACTTCTGCTTGGTCCCAACTTAAAGCGGTAGTAAACTCAGACAATGTTATCCCAAATCAGCAATATGCAGGTTTATGTTGCTTTTTATTAGCTATGCGCCGCATACAGTATGCAAATAGATCGCTCTTACTTGATATAATGAACTTTTTTCTGATCGCCTCTGCTTGTATGAAGCCGCTGCCATTATAACTGCTGTCTTCCGGGTCTCAGTAGTATTTGATTTCCGCCCTCACTCTTCCCCTGTGGCCATAATCCCGCGCGTGCGCATTCGTTCCTGACACCAAGCCTCGTTTTGGTTTCAGACAGACAGGCTCTGTCATCGGCTCTGCGCTCCGACCCCTGTGACGTAGCGAGTCACATGGGGTTAAGGATCAGCTTATCAACAGGGGAGTGTCGCGGGATCTCTGGGCTGACGTCAGTCAAAGGAAATGACGCAGCCCCGACATGTACACAGCAATTTTCCGGCATGAAAAACTTGCCGGAAAAATAAGACCAACCACGCATGCGCTGGCGACGTCATTGGAAACAAAACAAAGGATTACACAGAAAGCAAACAGGTAGGAAGCCATACACACAACGCAAACAGGACATTATGCTGCAATGATTCATTTTACAGAAACTTGATTAAATGGGTTTACTACCGCTTTAAACCCACTTGTTACTGACCTTTGGCTTGTTTCCTGACTACACTTCTGCTTAAACCCTGCCTGCTATATCTGCTACCGGACCCCGGCTTGCTCACCTTCTGGTAGGGCAATCTGAGGACAGCGACCTGATACTAACACGCCGCACCATCAGGCGCTCTGGTGAACACCGGTTAGTGCTTAGACCCTGCACCTCAGGTGAGCCAACGTCATCTGCCAGGGTGACCTGCTTGTGTACCCATCCTGCTGGTCTGTGGATCCTCTCTACTGCTATAGCTACTGGTCTCCGAGCCTGACCATGACCATACCACACTCCTAAGATTCTGTCCTGGGGCCCCTCACTCTTTACTTCCTCATTCCAAGAGGACAGCTTGCACTCCGCATTTCTAGAGTATAGGAAGAATATGAAGGATACAGCTTTATCTTTCCGGATCTGGCGATCAGCTCTCTACATGAAGGAGTTTAATTTCATGTTCTAGAAAGTCTGCAAATATCTGAGTGTCACGATGCCAGCGGTGCAGTAGACCTTTCAGAATTCCTATTGCATCTCTGAGTGTTCAACATCACATACCAGTCATTGTTTACTTTGGTGTCGGCTACCAGAGATTCTTGTATATGATTATTGCCTATTAGGCCTCATACACACGGACGTTTTTTGACGCCGGCGTTTTCTGTGGTTTTTTGCAGCTCTCCATGTTAGTCAATGGCCCCATAAAAACGTCGGCGTTTTTGAGCTGTAGATGGCGTCGGCATTAGTGAGCTGAAAGTAGAACCCACGACCATCGCGTTCTGAGGCTGTAACGTTTTGGCGTTTTTTGACGCCGCAAAACGCCAACTAATATTGTACCGGCGTTTTTTGACGCCAACGTTTTTAGGTTGGAAAATAGCAGAGGGGTGATTTTTTTTTTTTTTTTAAACGCCTATTGACGGCGACGCTCACTAACGCCGAAAAACGCAGATTTTTTTTTTTCCTTGACGTCGGGCCCGCCGTTTTGTTTTATTTTTAAAGATACGCCCGAGTGTATGAGGCCTGTTTTTGCTTTGTCTGTTTTTAAGGTTACTTTGTAGTAAAGCAAGGAAGCATAAAACACATCTGTAGTATATCAATGTGGATAAGGGTATTAATATCAACCACTTGAAGACCCGGCCTTTTCCGGCACTTTTTGTTTATAGCTTTAAGGCCTCATACACACGGACGTTTTTTGACGCCGGCGTTTTCTGGCGTTTTTTGCAGCTCTTCATGTTAGTCAATGGCCCCATAAAAACGCAGACGTTTTTGAGCTGTAGATGGCGTCGGCGTTAGTGAGCTGAAACTAGAACCCACGGCCAGCGCGTTCTGAGGATGTAACGTTTTGCCATTTTTTGACGCCGACGCCACAAAACGCCAACAAACGCCACCTAATATTGTACCGGTGTTAACCGGCGTTTTTTGACGCCGACGGTTTTAGGTTGAAAAATAGCAGAGGGATGATTTTTTTTTTTTAAAAAACGCCTATTGACGCCGACGCTCACTAACGCCGAAAAACGCCAATTTTTTTCCTTGACGTCGGGCCCGACGTTTTGTTTATTTTTTTAACCACTTGCCGACGGCTGATCGGCATTTGACGGCGACAAAGTGGCTCTGTAACGCGAATCGCCGTCATACGACGGCGGCCGCGATACAGAGCCACTGTGAGCGCGCGCGCGCCCTCACTGTGTTCGGGGGGGGCCAGGGAGCGGGTGCGGCGGCTTCGATTGCCGCCGGCCACCCGCGATGCCCCCCCCGGAGTGAAGGACCTCCGCTCTGTGTGAGGGGGAAGGGCTGTGATCACAGCCTTCCTGTACATGAAGGCTGTGACCACTTCCCTCCCCCAGCCAGGGCAGCCCCCATACAGTTAGAACACGCCCAGGGAACATAGTTAACCCTTAGCGCGCCCCCTGCAGGTTAACCCCTTCACTGCCAATGGCATTTACACAGTAATCAGTGCATTTTTATAGCACTGATCGCTGTATAAATGCCAATGGTCCCAAAAAAGTGTCAAAACGTTCCGACATGTCCGCTGCAATATCGCAGTACCGCTAAAAATCGCAGATCGCCGCCATTACTAGTAAAAAATAAAAAAAAAATAAAAACCCCAAAAATGAATTCTCATCATCCGTAAACGCGACCACTTTTGCGCAAACCAATCAATAAACGCCGATTGCGATTTTTTTTATCGCAAATATGAGGAAGAATATAAATCGGCCAAAAACGGTGAAAAAAAATGTTTTTTTATATTTTTTTTTTGGATTTGTATTTTAGCAAAAAGTAAGAAATTTGGGTTTTTTTGCAAAATTGTCGCTCTTCTTTTGTTTATAGCGGCGATCAGAAATGACGCAGAGGTGATCAAATACCACCAAAAGAAAGCTCTATTTGTGGGAAAAAAAGGACGCAAATTTTGTTTGGGTACAACGTCGCACGACCGCACAATTGTCAGTTAAAGCGACGCAGCGCCGAATCGCAAAAAGGGCTCCGGTCCTAAAGCTGGAAATCCTTCCGGGGCTGAAATGGTTAAGAAACGTCCGTGTGTATGAGTCCTAAGGCCTCATACACACGGACGTTTTTTGACGCCGTCGTTTTCTGGCGTTTTTTGCAGCTCTCCATGTTAGTCAATGGCCCCATAAAAACGCAGACGTTTTTGAGCTGTAGATGGCGTCGGCGTTAGTGAGCTGAAACTAAAACCCACGGCCAGCGCGTTCTGAGGCTGTAACGTTTTGGTATTTTTTGACGCCGACGCCACAAAACGCCAACTAGTATTGCACCGGCGTTAACCGGCGTTTTTTGACGCCGACGTTTTTAGGTTGAAAAATAGCAGAGGGATGATTTTTTTAAAAAAACGCCTATTGACGCCGACGCTCACTAACGCCGATGCATAACGCAGACGTCGGGCTCAACGTTTTGTTTATTTTTTAAGAAAACGTCCGTGTGTATGAGGCCTAATCAGTATTTTTTGCTAGGAAAGTACTTGCCAAACATTTTATATATATTTTTAGCAGAGACCCTAGGGAATAAAATTGTGATAGTTGCAATTTTTTTTATATCACACGGTATTTGCACAAGGGGTTTTTTTTTTTTTTTTGGAAAAAATACATTTTAACAATTTAAAAAACAAAAAAACAAAACACAATATATACCCCGATTTTTTTTTTTTGTATAATATGAAAGACGATGTTACACCGAGTAAATAGGTATGGGGTAATAAAACATGGAATATTGGGTAATATGGTGTACTAAAGTGGGGTAATAAAGTGTTAATAGGGTTATAGGGGAAAAGGTATGGATCACATACAGAGATATCCATAGTGTAATTAGAAAGAAAAAAAAGAAAACGCAGAGTAAATAGATACCTAACATGTCATGCGTTAAAATTGCACGCGCTCGAGGAATAGCAACAAACTGTGGTATTTAAAAAAATCTCCATAGGCGACGCTTTAAACACCTTTACAGGTTACCTGCTTAGAGTTACAGAGGAGGTCTAGCGCCAGGATTATTACGTTTGCGCCGATACCTCACATGTGCGGTGCAAACACCATTTACATATGCGTGCGCGACTTGCGCATGCGTTCGTTTCTGCGTGCCAGCACGGAGGGATGGGGGCACTTTAAATTTTTTTTTTTTTTTCTTATTTATTTTATTTTTACACTGTCCCTCAAAATTTTTTTTTTTTTTTTATCACTTTTATTCCTATTACAAACCATGTAATCATCCCTTGTAATAGAAATAAGGATGACAGGACCTCTTTATGGAGAGATCTGAGGGTCAAAAATACCCCAAATCTCTTCTTTACCCTTTTAAAAGCAAAAGGTGATAAAGAAAAATTGATATTTTGCTTAAAAAAAAAAAAAAGTTTACTTCCACCCTGAACAGGAAGTGACGTTGTGACGTCACCCCGGTCCTCCAAGGCCATAGAGGCAATCGAAGACGATTTACTCTTTTATTGCCTCTGTGGCCAGCCTTCTGCAATATCAAGCTCTGGAGGGGGGGGGGGGAGATATAAGGACGTCCCCTCCCACCACTTCTGAAAGCGTTCCAGCGGCTCATGAGCCACTCAGAACACTTTTTCAAGAGAAAGCCAGACGCCGGCTGAAAAAAAATAAAAAATACCGGGGTTATGGCTGATGGCTTCAGCCATAACCCCAGTAAGCCATTTGCAAACCACAACGCGTATATATACGGTACGTATTGCGGTCGGCAGGTGGTTAATATGCTTTACTAATCAAACAATGCCATACATACAAACTACTTATAATTTTAGGAGAATGATCTATGGCATGCAGAGCATCACAAAATATGCATGCAATATACACATGCACAAGCTATCTATCCTTCATAGCACACATGCACAAGCTATCTATCCTTCATAGCAAATTGGCATGGGCAATGTATGTGGTAGGGGATGCACTGAAAGTTACTTAACATGAGTTGTAGGTTTAGTGTCATCCAGAAGGTTTTTTTTTATTTCAATGCGTAGAATGCACCTTCTGCATTTAAAGCGTCGCCTATGGAGATTTTTCTGCATCGTAGTTTATCGCCATTCCTCGAGCGTGCGCAGTTTTAAAGCTTTTTTTCTTTGCGCTATAAACAAAAATAGAGCGACAATTTAACCGCTACCCAACAATGTAATGACTATAAGCAACGACAGTGTGGCTCTGACCCGTGAATCGCTTATAGTTGTCGCTTGCGGGCACAATGCTAGGGGACGAGCACTCATGCCCGCCGCATGCTCCCGCTCGCCTGTGACCAGGCCAGAACGGGCAATCGCCGATATAAACACAGCAGTTCCCCCCTCTGTCAGGCAGCATGTAAGAGATCTACTGAGCCCTGTCACTGGGATCAGTTAGATCTCCTATGCCCCTGGCAGCCCCGCCCCCTCACAGTTAGAACACGCCTAGGGAACACGGTTAACCCCTAGATCTCCCCCTGCAGTTTAACCCCTTCACTGCCAATGAGATTTACACAGTAATCAGTGGATATTTACATTTCTGATCGCTGTATAAATGTCATTGGTCCCAAAAAAGTGTCAAAAATGTCCGACATGTCCGCCGCAATATCGCAGTCCCCATAAAAATCGCAGATCGCCGCCATTACTAGTAAAAAAAAATAGTAAAAAAACGGCAGAAATTAATTCTCATGGTTTGTAAACGCGGCAACTTTTGCGCAAACCAATCAATAAACGCTGATTGCGATTTTTTTTTTTATTTTTTTATTTATTTTTTTTTTTTTAACCAAGAATATGAGGAAAAATATAAATCGACCAAAACCGATGAATACATTTTGTCTTTTTATTTATTTTTTTTTGGATTTGCATTTTAGCAAAAAGTAAGAAATGTATTTTTTTTTTTTTTTTGGAAAATTGTCGCTCTTTTTTTGTTTATAGCGGTGATCAGGGTGTCCTTGTTGTGTAAATACACAGAAAAAGGATACAAAGTTATTGGTGAATCTTTATAGAAAATGTGAGATTTTACTTTGTCACCTTCACTGGGAACATGCTGCTGCTGCTGCTGCTGCTGGCGGCGGTCCTCAGACCGGATTCTGTTCCGTGATCCTTGAAATGAGGAGGAGAGGGAAGAACACGCCGTCCCTTGGGACGTTGGGAGTGACCGGTTGTCAGGCGGCTGTAAGCCGGTGATAACGATCGCTGTGCAGGTGACGCGGTGATAATATATTGTAGCGATTTATTTGTGAATGTTCTGTGTACTGAATGTGGAGGAACAAAGACAGGCGGGGTGACTCAGATGATCGGAATGTTCCTGCAAGCTGGATGGATTATTCCTGGTCGGTCCTTCATTTGTCAATGTCAGATATTCGATTGTCGCATCCTGCAGGCCAATGACGGCACACCGCAGGCCAATGACAGCACACCGCAGACCAATGACAGCACACCGCAGACCAATGACGGCACACCGCAGGCCAATGACAGCACACCGCAGACCAATGACAGCACACCGCAGGCCAATGACAGCACACCGCAGACCAATGACAGCACACCGCAGGCCAATGACAGCACACAGCAGGCCAATGACAGCACACCGCAGGCCAATGACGGCACACCGCAGGCCAATGACAGCACACAGCAGGCCAATGACAGCACACCGCAGGCCAATGACGGCACACCGCAGGCCAATGACAGCACACCGCAGGCCAATGACAGCACACCGCAGACCAATGACAGCACACCGCAGGCCAATGACAGCACACCGCAGGCCAATGACAGCACACCGCAGGCCAATGACAGCACACCGCAGGCCAATGACAGCACACCGCAGGCCAATGACAGCACACCGCAGGCCAATGACCGCACACCGCAGGCCAATGACAGCACACCGCAGACCAATCACCGCAGACCAATCACAGCACACCGCGGACCAATCACAGCACACCGCGGACCAATCACCGCAGACCAATCACAGCACACCGCAGACCAATCACAGCACAACACAGACCAGTGACAGCACACAGCAGACCAATCACCGCAGACCAATCACAGTACACCACAGACCAATCACAGTACACTACAGACCTATGACGGCACACTGCAGACCAATCACAGCACACCGCAGACTTTCTTCATTTATAACCCCTTCAATACCAGGCACCCCGCCAATTTCAACTTTCAGCGCTGTCACACTTTGAATGACAATTACTTAGTTATGTAACACTGTACCCATATGACATTTCTATCATTTTTTTCACCCAAATAGTTTTCTTTTGGTGATATTTAATCACCACTGAGTTTTGTTTTTTAAATAAAAAAAAAAAAAAAAACATTTTAGGGGGGAAAAAAACCCAAAAAAGTGTTTTCTATTAGTTTTTGTTTTTCAAATAAATCTTTATTCATACATTTAGGCCAAATTGTATTCTTCTCTATTTCTTTGGTGAAAATAAAATCCGTGTATATTATTTATCTGTAGGAAAGTTGCAGAGTTCACAAACCAAGGTGTATGTGTGTGCATATATATATACAGTATCTCACAAAAGTAAGTACACCCCTCACATTTGTGTAAATATTTTATTCTATCTTTTCATGTGACAACACTGGAGAAATTACACTTTGCTACAATGTAAAGTAGTGAGTGTACAGCTTGTATAACAGTGTAAATTTGGGCCCAATTTGGACATTTTCACTTAGGGGTGTACTCACTTTTGTTGCCAGCAGTTTAGACATTAATGGCTGTGTGTTGAGTTATTTTGAGGGGACAGCAAATTTAACATATATATATACGTGTGTGTATGTGGAACCAAACACTTGAGACGTTGAAAGGATGTCTATTTATTATATGTGCCTAAAATAAAAGTGGTTTCTTTATCTCTTCTTATGTTAAACCGGATTTACATACTTATTT
>BLSH010038656.1:157163-179224 GCA_018402905.1 Glandirana rugosa
CCCCCCCCATCGCGGGCAGCCGGCAGAGATTGAGTCCTCCCTACCCGCTCCCTGGCGCGCTCACAGTACATGATCTCGCAGCCGCCGTCCTATGATGGCGGTTTGTGATATCGAACCACCTTGTTGCAGTCAGCAAGTGGTTAAAAAAAAAAAAGAAATGACGCAGCGGTGATCAAATGCCACCAAAAGAAAGCTCTATTTGTGGGAAAAAAAGGACGCAAACTTTGTTTGGGTACAACGTCGCATGACCGCGCAATTGTCAGTTAAAGCGATGCAGTGCCGAATCGCAAAAAGTGCTCTGGTCCTAAGGTGGGAAATCCTTCCGGGGCTGAAGTGGTTAAATATCAGCCATGTGAGTTGCTAAATGTTGCACCTTCATTGAATGTAACCAAATTGCTACACTTAGAGGCGCCCCTCTTCTCTTTTATCCTCAGTTGTGACGCTGCTCTTATATCCATAGGTGTGCACCCCAAAGCTCAAGCACATAACCATGTGTATACTGTATACTGACAGTGTCAGTAGGGAAGAGATTGGTGTCAGTAGTTTTTATTTTTTTTACAATTGTTTTTGGAACCCCGTTAGGGGGCTTTGCTGAATTATCAGGGGTATAAACAGGGGGAATCTGTTCCACAAGGGGTGATTTAGGGTGTGCCCAGGCACACCTGGCACACCCTGTGCGCACGCCTATAGACATCGCTTGTATAGCAAATCAAAATGTATTTAAAATTTTTGAAGCGCTCTCAATGCAAGGTTTTACTGTATATCTGGGTTATCTTTAGTAGTAATGATGAAGTTCTTGCCGAATAAACAGATCCGTAGCAGAAATAAAAGTCGCTCTGCTCCATAGAGGGGGGGAGGTGACGGAGGCCAAGTGGTTGAGCTCCATCTCTGGCACACAGCTAAGGGGACGCGGAAACTCCCAACTATCAGCAATGGAAAAGGAAAAAAAAAACAATCCATTCTGGCGCGCAGATGAATGATCAGTAATGGGTGCACGGAAGCGATCCATCGATCGGGGAGTCGTATTTGTTTGATGTGGGATGGGACTGCCCTTTCTCCAACATCCTTTCTCATCCAATAGATATGAAAACAGCAGATGGCACCGGAGAAGGAATAAGAAAACAAGAGATAGCAACGCGGGAGTAAACAAGTTAAGCCGATATGAATATGAATGTGACCACAATCCGCCGCCATGGTGTACGGCTTGTATAGGGTTTTATCACCGTGCTATGGGGATCATTCAGGCTGCAGTCACATCTGAGCGTAGCGTCTTGGAGGGTTTTTCCAGTGTTTTTTGCACGTTTTGTATGCAGCGTTTTTTTGGGCTTCTGCATTTTTTTATTAGCCAATAGAGAAAACAACTGTCATTAGCTATTACAGCAGCATGGCTGCCAGGCAACTGTCATTAGCCGTTACATCAGCATGGCTGCCAGGCAACTGTCATCTAGCCGTTACATCAGCATGGTGGTCAGGCAACTGTCATCTAGCCGTTACATCAGCATGGCTGCCAGGCAACTGTCATTTAACCATTACAGCAGCATGGCTGCTAGGCATTTGTCATTTAGACATTACATCTGCATGGCTGCCAGGCAACTGTCATTTAGCCGTTACTGCAGCATGGCTGCTAGGCATTTGTCATTTAGCCGTTTCATCAGCATGGCTGCTAGGAAACTGTCATTTACATGTTACATCAGCATAGTGGTCAGGCAACTGTCATTTAGCCTTTACAACAGCATGGCTGCTAGCAACTGTCTTCTAGCCGTTACATCAGCATGGCTGCCAGGCAACTGTCATTTAGCCGTTACATCAGCATGGCGGTTAGGCAACTGTCACCTAGCCGTTACATCAGCATGGTGGTCAGGCAACTGTCATTTAGCCGTTACATCAGCATGGCTGCTAGGCAACTGTCATCTAGCTGGTAAATCAGCATGGCGGCCAGGCAACTGTCATTTAGGGGTTACATTAGCATGGCTGCCAGGCAACTGTCATTTAGCCGTTACATTAGCATGGCTGCTAGGCAACTGTCACCTAGCTGGTAAATCAGCATGGCGGCCAGGCAACTGTCATTTAGCCGTTACATTAGCATGGCTGCCAAGCAACTGTCTTCTAGCCGTTGCATTAGCATGGCTGCCAGGCAACTGTCTCCTAGCCGTTACATCAGCATGGATGCCAGGAAACTGTTATCGAATTGTTACGTCTGCATGGATGCCAGGAAACTGTCATTTTCAGAAGTATGCAAGGTGGCAAACAGTTTTATGTTAATGTGTATCTAACATTCAGAAGGGTTACAACCTTTGTTAGGATTTTGTCTGTCTGATTCTCCACAAGAGAGCTTTGCCCTCACTGTTTGATGAGCATTGTCATTGGGACAGAAAGCGATGGGAAGTCCACATTTTACTTTCACCAGAACAGGAGGGGAGGGAATGCCATGCTATGGAGACCCCTATTCTGGTGACAACGGTCTTCAAAGAGGATTTCCCCAGCTTAGTAGAGGTTTTTTATCACTTCTTGTTAGGGTAGGAAGTGATGTGAAGTGATGGTTGTCACCCGGGCTGGACTTCCCTTTTTACATGTGGGTTGTTGGTAGGTTACATAAGAAAGTTCTTCATGTGGCCGCCTTCAGTTCGCAGGAAGTAATAATGACACCGCCATTTTGGCAGGATCAACAGGTATTTTTGGTAATTGCTGAAAATGTTTTTAGCGTTAAAAAAATAATTGCAGCCACCACATCTAAAGAACGGTGGACTGCAATATTTTTGTTTTTAGGTATCATTTATGGTTTACACATTGTCATCCACATAGATCGGCCTTCTGAAGGTTTTTATAGAAGGAAGTCCTTGTAACTTGAACATTGACATTACTATTAGAAGGGCTCCAGGTTCCTCTGGGAAGATTATTGCTCCATGTGGGGCTGATTTACAGTTCAGGATGCAAAGGAATGAATGACTGAACCCAACCAACATTGTATTATATTGTAAGCCCTGGGTACCATGACTGAACCCAGCCAATATTTGAAGCCCTGGGTACCATGACTGAACTCAACCAATATTGGAAGCCCTGGGTACCATGACTGAACTCAACCAATATTGTAAGCCCTGGGTACCATGACTGAACCCAGCCAATATTGGAAGCCCTGGGTACCATGACTGAACTCAACCAATATTGTATTGGAAGTCCTGGGTACCATGACTGAACCCAGCCAATATTGGAAGCCCTGGGTACCATGACTGAACCCAACCAACATTGTATTGGAAGCACTAAAGATCATGACTGAACCCAACCAACGTATTTTATTGGAAGAGCTGGGTACTATGACTGAACTCAACCAACATTGTATTATATTGAAAGCACTGGGTACAATGACAGAACCCAACCAATATTGTATTATATTGGAAGCACTGGGTACCATGACAGAACCCAACTAATATTGTATTATATTGGAAGCACTGGATACCATGACTGAACCCATCCAAAATTGTATTGGAAGCGCTAAGAATCATGACTGAACCCAACCAATGTTGGATTTTATTGGAAGCGCTGGGGGCTATGACTGAACCCAACCAACATTGCATTATATTGGAAGCACTGGGTGCCTTGACTGAATCCAACCAATATTGTATTACATTGAAAGCATTGGGTACCATGACTGAACCCAACCAACATTGCATTATATTGGAAGCACTGGGTAGAATGAATGAACCCAACTAACATTGTATTGGAAGTACTGGGTGCCATGGCTGAACCCAACCAACATCATATTCTATTGGAAGCTCTGAGTACCATGCCTGATCCCAACCAACGCTGTATTATTATAGAAGCATTGGGTACCATGACTGAACCCAACTGACATTGTATTATATTGGATGCAATGGGAACCATGACTGAACCCAACTGATGTATTATATTGGAAGCACTGGGTACCATAATTGAACCCCACCAACACTGTACTATAATGGAAGCACTAGGTACCATGACTGAACCCAACTGACATTGTATTACATTGGAAGCACTGGGTACCATGACTGAACCCAACTGACATTATATTATATTGGATGCAATGGGAACCATGACTGAACCCAACTGACGTATTATATTGGAAGGACTGGGTACCATGACTGAACCCCACCAACGCTGTATTATAATGGAAGCACTAGGTACCATGACTGAACCCAACTGACATTGTATTACATTGGAAGCACTGGGTACCATGACTGAACCAAACCTACATTGTATTAGAGTGGAAGCACTGGATGTGACTGAACCCAACCAACTTTGTATTCTATTGAAAGCACTGGGTACCATGACTAAACCCATCCTACATTGGATTACATTGGACGCACTAGGTACCATGACTAACATTTCCTGATGTAGGACAATTCCAAACGTCAAGAATGTTTTGGTTCTCACTATAGACGCTGAGCCTTGAAAATATCTGTGTACTATAATATGTTTATTTGTTTGAAGGAGGAAGACATAAACTCCGATGACGAGCTGTCAGACGATGGTCAGACCAGACAAAAAGCTGAGAGGCGCAGAGCCAAGAAGAAGGTGAGTGGAAGTATGTCGGAGGAACAATGCCCATTCTAAGAGAGTTGATCAACTATTTCTAACTGGTCTTATGGTGCCCCCTAGCAGGTATTGCAGGCTCACCTGAGGTACAGGGTCTAAGCCACAGTTGGTCTTCAACAGAGCAAGGAATGATGGTCTGGGAGACCTCAATGGTCTCGGGTTTTCTTTGCTGCAAACTGGCACCAGGTCAGAGCCCTTCATATCATACTAAGCAGAGGCTGGAACTGGAAGGCTACAGTGCGGAGGCTGTTTACAAGGCTTTGGAGCAGGTTAGTTAGATCTGGGCAGAGGTGTTAACAGGCAGCAAGCAAGAGAGTAGTCAGGTCCAAGCAGGGGTCTTGGTGGGTGGCAAGCAAGATAGTAGTCTGGTCCAGGCAGGGGTCTTGGTGGGAGGCAAGCAAGAGAGTGGTCTGGTCCAGGCATGGAATCTTGGAGAGATGCAAGCAAGAGAGTAATCAGGTCCAGGCAGGTGTCCCGGTGGAAGACCAGCAGGAGCATAGTCAGGTCCAGGCAGGGGTCTTGGTGGAAGACCAGCAGGAGCATAGTCAGGTCCAGGCGCAGGGGTCTTGGTGGAAGGCAAGCAAGAAAGTAGTCTGGTCTAGGCAGGGGTCTTGGAGAGGTGCAAGCAAGAAAGTAATCAGGTCCAGGCAGGTGTCCTGGTGGAAGACCAGCAGGAGCATAGTCAGGTCCAGGCAGGTGTCCTGGTGGAAGACCAGCAGGAGCATAGTCAGGTCCAGGCAGGTGTCCTGATGGAAGACCAGTAGGAGCATAGTCAGGTCCAGGCGCAGGGGTCTTGGTGGAAGGCAAGCAAGAAAGTAGTCTGGTCTAGGCAGGGGTCTTGGAGAGGTGCAAGCAAGAGAGTAGTTTGGTCCAGGCAGGTGTCTTGGTGGGAGGCAAGCAGGAGCATAGTCAGGTCCAGGCGCAGGGGTCTTGGTGGAAGGCAAGGAAGAAAGTAGTCTGGTCTAGGCAGGGGTCTTGGAGTGTTCTGGAGCGGGGGGAATGGTGTTGGGAATGGGAGATCGCTGTACTAACATTGGGTTGTTAGTAGAGTGGTTCCTACCTGAGCTGTCACTTGTAGTGTGTATCAGGCTTTAGTGCTCTGGATTGAGACAAGTACACCCTATAGAGGGATATGCTTTGTTCGTATTTCATGTCTTAAGTTTACAACTACTTTAGGCGTAGATACGGTATTAGAATAACTACTCGGGAATGTGGATGTAGTATTTCCAACGGGTGGGAGTAATCCATCATATCAGATTATTTACAGGGGAAAAAAACTATCGGTATTCAGCAACTCTTGTTATAGCACCGCTTGTAATGACCACCACTGGCCTTTTACCTTAAAGCGGAGGTCCGAGGGCTAAAAAAAAAATTAAAAGTCAGCAGCTACACATACAGTAGCTGCTGACTTTTAATATTAGGACACTTACCTGTCCTGGAGTCCAGCAATGTCGGCACCCGCCGCCGATCTTCGGATCGGGGGATGGCAGCAGCCGCCTCCATCGCGGGTAAGGGAACCCGGACGTGTAAGCAGTACAGCTTCACGCCGGGCACCTTACTGCGCATGCGCGAGCTCTGCCGCGCTCTGCTACTGGCCAGGCGGCCAGAAGCAGAGCGAGCAGGGAAGAGGGAGCCGGGCTGCTGACGTCAGCGGCCGCGTCCGCCGGCCAGAGCTCCCGGAAGTGTGGAAAAGGACACCAAAATGTGACACCTGAGGGGGGGAGGAATCCAACCAGCGGAAGTTCCACTTTAGGGTGGAACTCCGCTTTAAGGTGTTGACCTACTAAAGATTTTGGTCAAAAACTGCTTTTCTCTGTGCATCCCAGTCTTAGTCCGTAGGGTTCAATATTGAGTTGGCCCGCCCTTTGCAGCTATAACAGCTTCAACTCTTCTGGGAAGGCTGTCCACAAGGTTTAGGAGTGTCTATGGGAATGTTTGACCATTTTTCCAGAAGCACATTGGTGAGGTCAGGCACTGATGTTGGACCTCACAAATGCTCTTCTGGAAGAATGGTCAAACATTCCCATAGACACTCCTAAACCTTGTGGACAGCCTTCCCAGAAGAGCTGAAGCTGTTATAGCTGCAAAGGGTGGGACCAACTCAATATTGAACCCTACAGACTAAGACTGGGAAGCCATTAAAGTTCATGTGTGTGTAAAGGTAGGTGTCCCAATTCTTTTGACAATATAGCGTAGGTGTCACCAGCTTGCAAACCTTACGCATTACGCCACGGGAGTGGCTTCTTCAACCTCTCCCTAAGGAAAGCTCAATGATCCTTCTCATATTTTGAATACATGTGGTGGTTTTAGTGAAAACAACCAAGGAGCGATACCCCTGGACATCACCATGGATCTGACACCCCCTATATGATGGAAAAGCGCTTTTTGACCGAAATCTTTCATGGGTCAACACCTCAAGGTAAAAGGCCTGTAGTGGTTATGATAAGCGGTCTTATAACACGAGTTGCTGAATACCAATATTTTTTTCCCCCCTGTGAATGATCGAATATGATTGCTCCCACCCGTGGGAAATACTACTGACCGCGTGAGGAGAGAAAAAAAAAGCAGATTACCAGCTTCTCTCAGAGGGACATCGATCCCACACACGGACACCCACTGCTGCTAAGCAGTGCCACCTGCCAGTGCATATCAGTGCTGCCTATCAGTGCCCACTAGTGCCAGCTAGCAGTGCCCATCAGTGCTGCCAATCAGTGCCACATATCAATGCTGCCTATCAGTGTCACCTACCAGTGCCCATCAGGGTCACCTATCAGTGCCACCTATCTGTGCCCTTCAGTGCTGCCCATCAGTGCCAACTCTCAGTGCCACCTATCAGTACCCATCAGTGTCATCTCATCAGTGCCTGTCAGTGCCACCTATCAATGCCTATCAGTGTCACCTACCAGTACCCATCAGTGCCACCTCATCAGTGCCGCCAATCAGTACCCATCAGTGTCACCTACCAGTGCCCATCAGTACCGCCAATCAGTGCCCACCAGTGCCACCTATCAATGCCTATCAGTGTCCTCTACCAGTGCCACCTCTCAGTGCCCATCAGTGCTGCCTATCAGTGCCCTTTAGTGCTGCTCATCACTGCCACCTATCAGCGCACATCAATGAAGGAGAAAAATTACCTCTTTGCAAAATTTTATATCAAACTATTAAACTGTTTTTTTTTTCAAAATTTAGCAAAAAATAAAACCCCCAGTGGCGATTAAATATCACCAAAAGGAAGCTCTATTTGCGTGAAAAAAAGGACGTAAATATCATATGGGTACAGTGTAGCATGACCGCGCAATTGTCATTCAAAATGTGACAGCTCTGAAAGCTGAAAAAATGGCCTGTGCAGGAAAGGGGGGTAAAGTGCCCGGTATTGGAGGGGTTAAAGACCTTTCTGCTACTTTTTAATGACCTGCATCTCATGTCTATTTGATTGGGAGACTGATTATGTTGAAGAGCATTTATATACCGGTGTGGATGGCGCTCCAGAGGTTTTGTAATTTTGTAGAACAGGTGCAGTGCGGTCCGTCTTATTAGTAATGAGCTTCTTCTATGCACTGTGGGCATGGAGGACCAGGCGGCAATGCCATGGATAACCGCATTCATTTTATTTAACCTGTAAATTTTAGAGCATAAAACCAATTACCCTGGATTTACCCCTGGAGACACTCGGACCATTCCTGGGCATTGCTGTTTTATTGTTGGTTGCAGGATGGAGCTGTAGGTTGTGCCTTTGAGTTTTCAGGCGCCGTTATTCATATATTGGAGGAAGTCTTATGAAGGAGCAGCGATCACCAATGTACTCTGTGTTCCTATCAATAAATAATTGTTCTGTATAAATGGGGTTCATGTTCTGGGATGAGCTGTACTAAGGATATGAAGCGTTATTGGAGGGAGGGAATAATTCATCTGTGATTCTACCCTAGAGACAGCGAGAGCGGAGAAGGCTCGAGAGGAAGAGAGATGAAGAGAATGAACAGGTATGGAGGTCTTCTAATCTACTAATCTGCCTTGTTCATACATTTCTATCTCACCACTCCATATGGAGCTCTATGAGCTGTGTACATCAGTCCCTGGCCAACTGAGCTTTCACTCTAATACACGTTTTCTCAACCAAGGTTCCTCCAAAGGTTAGTAGGGGTTCTTTGAGCTTTCAACATTGACCACCAATGCATGGGTAGTCTCTGTACGCACCACGGTCTGTATGCACCCCGCGCGCTGTCTGTGTGCACCCCGCGCGCTGTCTGTGTGCTCCCCGCGCGCTGTCTGTGTGCTCCCCGCGCGCTGTCTGTGTGCTCCCCGCGCGCTGTCTGTGTGCACCCCGCGCGCTGTCTGTGTGCACCCCGCGCGCTGTCTGTGTGCACCCCGCGCGCTGTCTGTATGCACCCCGTGCACCGTCCTGATAAAAATCGCAGATCGCCACCATTGCTAGTAAAAAAAAATAATAATAATAAAAACGCCATAAATTAATTTGCATAGTTTGTAGACGTGATAACTTTTGCGCAAACCAATCAATATACGCCAATTTGCTTTATTTTTTTTACCAAAAATATGTAGAAGAATATATATCGGCCAAATGCGATGAATCATTTATTTTTTTATTTTTTTATTTTTTGGATTTGTATTATAGCAAAAAGTAAAAAATATTGTTCTTTTTTTAAAATCGTTGCTCTTTGTTTGTTTGTTTATAGCACGAAAAATGAAAACAGCAGAGGTGACCAAATGCCACCAAAAGAAAGCTCTATTTGTGGGGAGAAATTGATAAAAATTTTGTTTGGGTACAACGTTGCACGACCGCGCAATTGTCGTTCAAAATGCTACAACGCTGAAACCCGAAAATTGGTCAGGGCAGGAGGGGGGTTTAAGTGCCCAGTAAGCAAGAGGTTAAAGATGATTTCATTGGCGGTTTTCCCCCTGAGAGTACCAATGTTTATTAACACAGTGAAGGGAACATTACCATGTGCTCAGTGAAATGTGTGGCTGCGAGCGTACAGAAGGTACGACGAGGAGGGAAACAATTCATTTTGTAATTTTATGTGGGAATATCGGGATCTCTGGAGATCGTCAGATGAGCCGATTTTACTTATTTTTTCTGTTCTTTTTTTTTTTTTTTTTATATATATATTTTTTTGTTTTATTTTTTAGTAAGTTCTGATACTGAAGAACAATCTGATCCTCCACAGAGGGGGCATTCTTCCTATTATAATTATTAATTGTATTATTTTTTTTTTTTATTGTAATAATAATAGTAATTCTAATTTGATAAAATGTGTCTCCTCCTCAATTTTAGACATTTGTAGGTGTTAATCAACTCAAAAACACCTTTTGCTGAAGCACACAGCGCTGTTATGACTTAATGGCACCCCCACATATCCAGCAAACGCATACACATTAATGCCTGTCAAAATACATGGCACTGCAGTAACATGCGTTTTGGGGCAGTGTGATTTTAAAAATTGTGGCCCCACCTTTTTTGCAAGTTTTTCACACATGAGGGATGTCTGATTTGGTAACGCACAAAAAAAAAGCATGGGCATTCACGCACCTGGTGTGAATGAGGCCTGCACCAGCAATCTGGAAGTCTTGATAAATAACAGAAATCTTGGTGTCAGTTAATAAGGGTTGTCTTGCTCCAGTTGGGGTCCATGTCATTTGATAAGGGTTGTCCTACTCCAGTTGTGTTTGGTGTCAGTTGATGAGGGTTGTTCTGCTCCAGTTGTGTTTGGTGTCAGTTGATGAGGGTTGTCCTGCTCTAGTTGTGTTTGGTGTCAGTTGATGAGGGTTTTCCTGCTCCAGTTGGGATCGGTGTCAGTTCATAAGGGTTGTCCTGCTCCAGTTGGGATCAGTGTCAGTTTATGAGGGTTGTCCTACTCCAGTTGTGTTTGGTGTCAGTTGATGGGGGTTGTCCTGCACCAGTTGGGATCGGTGTGAGTTGATGAGGGCTTTCTTGCTCCTGTTGGGGTCCATGTCATTTGATGAGGGTTGTCCTGCTCCATTTGGGATTGGTGTCAGTTGATGTTGGGTGTCCTGCTTCAAATGGGGTTGATGCCAGTTGATAAGGGATGTCTTGCTCCATTTGGGGTCCATGTCAGTTGATGAGGGCTGTCCTGCTCCAGTTGGGATCGGTATCAGTTGATAAGGGCTGTCCTGCTCCAGTTGGGATCGGTATCAGTTGATAAGGGCTGTCCTGCTCCAGTTGGGATCGGTATCAGTTGATAAGGGCTGTCCTGCTCCAGTTGGGATTGGTGACGGTTGATGAGGGCTGTCCTGCTTCACTTGGGTTTAGTGAAAGTTGATGTTGGCTGCCCTGCTCCAATTGGGATCAGTGTGAGTTGATGAGGTTTGTCCTGCTCCAGTTGGGATCGGTGTCAGTTGATGAGGGCTGTCTTGCACCAGTTGATGTCCATGTCATTTGGTGAGGGTTGTCCTGCTCCAGTTGGGATCTGTGTCAGTTGATGTTGGGTGTCCTGTTTCAGGTGGGGTTGATGCCATTTGATAAGGGCTGTCTTGCTCCAGTTGGGGGTCCATATCAGTTGATGAGGACTGTCCTGCTCCAGTTGGGATTGGTATCAGTTGATAAGGGCTGTCTTGCTTCAGTTGGGGTTGGTGTTGGTTGATAGAGTTGTCCTGCTCCAGTTGGGATCACTGTCAGTTGATGAGGGCTGTCCTACTTCAGTTGGGTTTAATGCAAGTTGATGTTGGTTGCCCTGCTCCAATTGGGATCAGTGTCCGTTAATAAAGGGCTGTCCTGCTCCAGTTGGGGCTTGTGTCAGTTGATAAGGACTCTCCTTCTCCAGTTGTGCTTGGTTTCAGTTGATGTTGGGTGTCTTGCTCCAATTTGTATCAGTGTCAGTTGATAAAGGGCTGTCCTGCTTCAGTTGGCCCTTATCTCAGTTTATATGGGCTCATCTGCTTCACTTGGGGTTGGTGTCATTTGAGGAGGGTTGCCCTGCTCCAGTTGGGCTTGGTGTCAGTTGATTTAGGGTTGTCCTGCTCCAGTTGGGATTGATGTTGGATGCCCTTTTCCAGTTGGGCTTGGTGCAAGTTGATGAGGGTTGTCCTGCTCCAGTTGGGCTTGGTGTCAGTTGATTAGGGTTGTCCTGCTCCTGTTGGGCTTAGTGTCAGTTGATGAGAGTTGTCCTGCTCCAGTTGGGCTTGGTGTCAATTGATGAGGGTTGCCCTGCTCCAGTTGGGCTTGGTGTCAGTTGATTTAGGGTTGTCCTGCTCCAGTTGGGATTGATGTTGGATGCCCTTTTCGAGTTGGGCTTGGTGTCAGTTGATTTAGGGTTGTCCTGCTCCAATTGGGATTGATGTTGGATGCCCTTTTCCAGTTGGGCTTGGTGTCAGTTGATTAGGGTTGTCCTGCTCCTGTTGGGCTTAGTGTCAGTTCATGAGAGTTGTCCTGCTCCAGTTGGGCTTGGTGTCAGTTGATTTAGGGTTATCCTGCTCCAGTAGGGATTGATGTTGGATGTCCTTTTCCAGTTGGGCTTGGTGTCAGTTGATGAGGGTTGTCCTGCTCCAGTTGAACTTGGTGTCAGTTGATGAGGGTTGTCCTGCTCCAGTTGGGCTTGGTGTCAGTTGATGAGGGTTGTCCTGCTCCAGTTGGACTTGGTGTCCGTTGATGAGGGTTGTCCTGCTCCAGTTGGGCTTGGTGTCAGTTGATGAGGGTTGTCCTGCTCCAGTTGGGCTTGGTGTCAGTTGATGAGGGTTGTCCTGCTCCAGTTGGACTTTGTGTCAGTTGATGAGGGTTGTCCTGCTCCAGTTGGGCTTGGTGTCAGTTGATGAGGGTTGTCCTGCTCCAGTTGGACTTGGTGTCAGTTGATGAGGGTTGTTCTGCTCCAGTTGGGATCAGTATCAGTTGATGAGGGTTGTTCTGCTCCAGTTGGGCTTGGTGTCAGTTGATGAGGGTTGTCCTGCTCCAGTTGGACTTGGTGTCGGTTGATAAAGGGCTGTCCTGCTCCAGTTGGGATCAGTATCAGTTGATGAGGGTTATCCTCACTCATTATTAACGCGTCAGCGTTGATTGAAGTGAATACAAATTCTGCACTTGGCTTTCAGTACTTTGCTGAGTCTGTAGTATCCGCACAATTGTTTAGGAGCAGCTAAACAATAAATCTACATTACAATGTTACCTCCTCATTAACCCACGTACATTTCAAATTGTACTGTAAGTATCTTCTTGTTTCCCCCAAATTTTCCCATGTGCTCACATGACCGCAAAGCTGCTGCAGCTATTGGGAGGGAACCCTCCTTCTCCGACAACGCCTTGGGCAGTGGATGTTGGTGGATGAGGTCACTGCTCCGAGTGATTCACTTTTGTGAGATACCGTGTGTGTGTCTGGTGTAAATAAGGTAGGGGAAGGGAAGGGGAGTGCTGCCAGAAAGGGGGGTAAATCTTCCGGAGGTCAATTGGTTAAAACTGGGGAGCCCTGAACATTAACACAACATTCTCCCCGGGATGGCAGAGCGGAGGAGGAACGGGGAACTTCCTCTTTTTTTTTCCTTTAATTTTGCGAAGCCGGACGTTCTCGGCTTTGAGTCGGAGGAAGTCGGTGGACGCTCACAGAATTCTTTTATCAGGTGTTCATGAATGTATATTACATTTATTTCCTTATATCTGGGATTCGTGTAATATAGCCAATAATACCCTGACCCTACTATTGTCCCAATGGAAACGAGAGACACACAAAGGTGCCAACACCCAACAGGGTAGTATGGAACACAATCTTGCAAATGAATTAAAGTGTAACTAAACCCACAACAGTAATATCTGTCTGTATATGCAACATAGCATGCGTGTTATATTCACTGTGGAACCTAAGGGGTTAATCCTCTGCATTGTGTAAAATGGCTGTTTGATCATGCCTTCTCTGATCCTCCCCTTCTTCCACAGTCCCTAACCCATCTACTGATAGAACAGAGTCTTGGAGTCACTCTGCACATGCTCAGTTTGGTTTGTATTGCTAGGGTTTTTTTCCTTTTTGGGAGAGTGCATGTGATCAGCACAGGGCCAATCGGCACTGTCCAGACAGAGGGTCAAGGGTCCTGCAAACTCATAGTACAGTCAGAGCAAATTGAAAATTCATCCTACAAGCTTTAACCAGACACTGATAGAAGTCACAAGACTGCTATATACTGCTGATGAAAAAAGGTATTTAGCCATTTATATTTACTAAAATAATTGCATTTCCATGTTCTGCGTGCTGTGGGAGAGCAGATATAGTGACTGCAGGCTCCTGGGGAGACCAGATATAGTGACTGCAGGGTCCTGGGGAAAGCACATATAGTGACTGCAGGCTCCTGGGGAGAGCAGATATAGTGACTGCAGGGTCCTGGGGAGAGCAGATATAGTGACTGCAGGCTCCTGGGGAGAGCAGATATAGTGACTGCAGGCTCCTAGGGAGAGCAGATATAGTGACTGCAGGCTCCTGGGGAGAGCAGATATAGTGACTGCAGGATCCTGGGGAGAGCAGATATAGTGACTGCAGACTCCTGAGGAGAGCAGATATAGTGACTGCAGGCTCCTGAGGAGAGCAGATATAGTGACTGCAGGCTCCTGGGGAGAGCAGATATAGTGACTGCAGTCTCCTGGGGAGAGCAGATATAGTGACTGCAGGCTCCTGGGGAGAGCAGATATAGTGACTGCAGGCTCCTGGGGAGAGCAGATATAGTGACTGCAGGGTCATGGGGAGAGCAGATATAGTGACTGCAGGCTCCTGGGGAGAGCAGATATAATGACTGCAGGGTCCTGGGGAGAGCAGATATAATGACTGCAGGCTCCTGGGGAGAGCAGATATAGTGACTGCAGGCTCCTGGGGAGAGCAGATATAGTGACTGCAGGCTCCTGGGGAGAGCAGATATAGTGACTGCAGGATCCTGGGTTTAGTAACACTTTAATACCTTCCCACTTGGCCTATAGCAGAGTGGTGGCCGGATGGGGGTTCCATTGTTCTGACTGGACATCATATGAGGACCTTCAAAACAAGCCGCTCCTGCGCGCCCCCCCAGGAGGGTGCAGTGTGGTGTGTTGCCCATACACACCGCATCTCAAATCACGGTAAAGAGTTTATGACGTAAGCTCTTTACCACATGATCAGCTGTGTCCAATCACAGCTGATCACAATGTAAATAGGAAATGCAGGTTATCGGCATTCTTCTCCTCACGATGACAGCACGCCAGTAGAGGAGAGCCGGACCTTGCCGGAAAGTCTGCTGGAAAGATAAACTCCCATCTCACAGCGCCGGAGCCGCGAACCCAGAAGAGTCCCCACAGGGAAGATGGAAGCTTCCTCTGCGAGCACCAGGCAGCCCTGCGGGAGCTTCGTTCTGTGGTATTTCATAATGAGCTAGTATACGGCATACTAGCTCATTATGCCTTGCAGGGTTTTTTTTGGGAGGGTAGACAACCACTTTAATAAGGTCCTTTTGTATTACATTACTGAACATCTTCCTAAATGCTGTAGCTCCCTCAGATGCCAGGGCCCATAGTCGGTAGGCAAGAGGCTAGCATTCAGTCCCCTCCAAAAGCCTCTGTCCCAGGTGAGTCAGTCACACAAAGCACCAGAGAGAAATGACACAAAGAGCTTTGGAGAGAGAGGCGTAAACACTACATACATTTGTGCTTTGCTCAGATTGCATGATTGAGGTTTACAACCACTTTAAATGACAATTCTATCTAAGTGAAGTGTCATAAGAATTAATCTTCTGTAATTGCCATTATTATTATTATGACTCGCCCTTGTAGATACCCCAGGGCCGCACTGTTTTTTATCCTATGCTTTTCATTTGGTTCTGCATCTTGGGGGTGGGGGTGGGGGGGGGGGCTCTCCTTGATCTTCTGGATCTTCTTGAACACCTTGAGGGGAATAATAAATACAATTATATCAATTACGTCTTTCTGATTGTAAAAAGTCTTGTGAATATTAGAAGGATGATGGAGTGCTGTTGGTTTTTTCTCCTCCCTATACACATTGTGATGAATAGGCTCAGTGTTGCTGGTTATAATGGGGCCTTTGTTGGTTGGTGACCCTGGGTGAGTGTTATTGGAGGAATGTGTGACTCTGGATGATCCGGTGGTTTGTATATTTAGTCCCGGTGCCGCCTCATCTCATAGTAAAGTGAAGTGAAGGTGTTTTATCCTGAGGGACGAGTGTCGGCTTGTCCTGAGTGCAGCTTTCACCCACATGTCAGAACATTCACGCTTTGTCCTCTCTTGGCAGGAACCGGAGTGGGACGTAAACAGCGCCTTTGTTGCCAACGCTGCCAGTCATATCAGACCTAAGAGCAGGAATAAACTTGACAAGAATCACAACGCCAACAAAGAGAATGAAGGGAAGATGCAAGAGGTAATTCCTATAGATGAGCTGCTGAAAGACAACCTCCTTCCCCATTGGGTTGAATAACCAATGCCAAATCTACCATGACCTGAATAGCATACTCCAATCCCAACTCCACCAGGGGCTGAATAATGTACTCCAATCCCAACTCCACCATGAGCTGAATAATGTACTCCAATCCCAACTCCACCATGAGCTGAATAATGTACTCCAATCCCAACTCCACCATGACCTGAATAATGTACTCCAATCCCAACTCCACCATGAGCTGAATAATGTACTCCAATCCCAACTTCACCATGGGCTGAATAATGTACTCCAATCCCAACTCCACCATGAGCTGAATAATGTACTCCAATCCCAACTCCACCAGGGGCTGAATAATGTACTCCAATCCCAACTCCACCATGAGCTGAATAATGTACTCCAATCCCAACTTCACCATGAGCTGAATAATGTACTCCAATGCCAACTCCACCATGAGCTGAATAATGTACTCCAATACCAACTCAACCATGAGCTGAATAATGTACTCCAATACCAACTCCACCATGAGCTGAATAATGTACTCCAATCCCAACTCCACCATGAGATGAATAATGTACTCCAATCCCAACTCCGCCATTAGCTGAATAATGTACTCCAATTCCAACTCCACCTTGAGCTGAATAATGTACTCCAATCCCAACTCCACCAGGGGCTGAATAATGTATTCCAATCCCAACTCCACCATGAGCTGAATAATGTACTCCAATTCCAACTCCACCTTGAGCTGAATAATGTACTCCAATCCCAACTCCACCTTGAGCTGAATAATGTATTCCAATCCCAACTCCACCATGAGCTGAATAATGTATTCCAATCCCAACTCCACCATGAGCTGAATAATGTACTCCAATCCCAACTCCACCATGAGCTGAATAATGTACTCCAATCCTAACTCCACCATGAGATGAATAATGTACTCCAATCCCAACTCCACTATGAGATGAATAATGTACTCCAATCCCAACTCCACCATGAGATGAATAATGTACTCCAATCCCAACTCCACCATGAGATGAATAATGTACTCCAATCCCAACTCCACCATGAGCTGAATAATGTACTCCAATCCCAACTCCACCATGAGCTGAATAATGTACTCCAATCCCAACCCAATGCCAACTCCACCATGAGCTGAATAATGTACTCCAATCCCAACTCCACCATGAGCTGAATAATGTACTCCAATCCCAACTCCACCATGAGCTGAATAATGTACTCCAATCCCAACTCCACCATGAGCTGAATAATGTACTCCAATCCTAACTCCACCATGAGATGAATAATGTACTCCAATCCCAACTCCACTATGAGATGAATAATGTACTCCAATCCCAACTCCACCATGAGATGAATAATGTACTCCAATCCCAACTCCACCATGAGCTGAATAATGTACTCCAATCCCAACTCCACCATGAGATGAATAATGTACTCCAATCCCAACTCCACCATGACATGAATAATGTACTCCAATCCCAACTCCACCGTGACATGAATAATGTACTCCAATCCCAACTCCACCATGAGCTGAATAATGTACTCCAATCCCAACTCCACCATGAGCTGAATAATGTACTCCAATCCCAACTCCACCATGACATGAATACCATACGCCAATGCCATCTCCGCCATGAGCTGAATAATGTACTCCAATACCAACTCTGCTATGAACTGAATAATGTTCTCCAATCCCAACTCCACCATGAGCTGAATATTATACTCCAATCCCAACTCCACTGTGAGCTGAATAATGTACTCCAATTCCAAATCCACCATGAGCTGAATAATGTTCTTCAATCCCAACTCCACCGTGACCTGAATAATGTTCTCCAATCCCAACTCCACAGTGATCTGAATAATGTACTCCAATCCCAACTCCACCGTGACATGAATACCATATGCCAATCCCAACTCCATCATAAGCTGCATAATGCTTCAATCACAACTCCACCATGAGCTGAATAATGTACTCCAAGCCCAACTCCACCATGAGCTGAATAATGTACTCCAATTACAACTCCGTGAGCTGAATAATGTACTCCAATCCCAACTCCACCATGACATGAATACCATACTCCAATTCCAACTCCACCATGAGCTGAATCATGTACTCCAATACCAACTCCACCATGAGATTAATCATTTACTCCAATCCCAACTCCACCATTAGCCGAATAATGTACTCCAATCCCAACTCAGCCATGAGCTGCATAATGCTTCAATCCCAACTCCACCATGAGCTGAATAATTTACTCCAATCCCAACTCCGTCATGAGATGAATAATGTACTCCAATCCCAACTCCACCGTGACCTGAATAATGTTCTCCAATCCCAACTCCACCGTGACCTGAATAATGTTCTCCAATCCCAACTCCACAGTGATCTGAATAATGTACTCCAATCCCAACTCCACCGTGACATGAATACCATATGCCAATTCCATCTCCATCATAAGCTGCATAATGCTTCAATCACAACTCCACCATGAGCTGAATAATGTACTCCAAGCCCAACTCCACCATGAGCTGAATAATGTACTCCAATTACAACTCCGTGAGCTGAATAATGTACTCCAATCCCAACTCCACCATGACATGAATACCATACTCCAATTCCAACTCCACCATGAGCTGAATCATGTACTCCAATCCCAACTCCACCATGAGATTAATCATTTACTCCAATCCCAACTCCACCATTAGCCGAATAATGTACTCCAATCCCAACTCAGCCATGAGCTGCATAATGCTTCAATCCCAACTCCACCATGAGATGAATAATGTACTCCAATCCCAACTCCACCATGAGATGAATAATGTACTCCAATCCCAACTCCACCATGAAATGAATAATGTACTCCAATCCCAACTCCACCATGAGCTGAATAATGTACTCCAATCCCAACTCCACCATGAGCTGAATAATGTACTCCAATACCAACTCAACCATGAGCTGAATAATGTACTCCAATACCAACTCCACCATGAGCTGAATAATGTACTCCAATCCCAACTCCACCATGAGCTGAATAATGTACTCCAATCCCAACTTCACCATGAGCTGAATAATGTACTCCAATGCCAACTCCACCATGAGCTGAATAATGTACTCCAATACCAACTCAACCATGAGCTGAATAATGTACTCCAATACCAACTCCACCATGAGCTGAATAATGTACTCCAATCCCAACTCCACCATGAGATGAATAATGTACTCCAATCCCAACTCCGCCATTAGCTGAATAATGTACTCCAATTCCAACTCCACCTTGAGCTGAATAATGTACTCCAATCCCAACTCCACCAGGGGCTGAATAATGTACTCCAATCCCAACTCCACCATGAGATGAATAATGTACTCCAATCCCAACTCCGCCATTAGCTGAATAATGTACTCCAATCCCAACTCCACCATGAGATGAATAATGTACTCCAATTCCAACTCCACCTTGAGCTGAATAATGTACTCCAATCCCAACTCCACCATGAGATGTATAATGTACTCCAATCCCAACTCCACCATGAGATGAATAATGTACTCCAATCCCAACTCCACCATGAGATGAATAATGTACTCCAATCCCAACTCCACCATGAGATGTATAATGTACTCCAATCCCAACTCCACCATGAGATGAATAATGTACTCCAATCCCAACTCCACCATGAGATTAATAATGTACTCCAATCCCAACTCCACTATGAGATGAATAATGTACTCCAATCCCAACTCCACCATGAGATGAATAATGTACTCCAATCCCAACTCCACCATGAGATGAATAATGTACTCCAATCCCAACTCCACCATGAGATGAATAATGTACTCCAATCCCAACTCCACCTTGAGCTGAATAATGTACTCCAATCCCAACTCCACCATGAGATGTATAATGTACTCCAATCCCAACTCCACCATGAGCTGAATAATGTACTCCAATCCCAACTCCACCATGAGATGAATAATGCACTCCAATCCCAACTCCACCATGAGATGAATAATGTACTCCAATCCCAACTCCACCATGAGCTGAATAATGTATTCCAATCCCAACTCCGCCATGAGCTGAATAATGTACTCCAAACCCAACTCCACCATGAGCTGAATAATGTACTCCAATCCCAACTCCACCATGAGATGAATAATGTACTCCAATCCCAACTCCACCATGAGATGAATAATGTACTCCAATCCCAACTCCACCATGAGCTGAATAATGTACTCCAATCACATGGCCAACTCTACTCTCTGGGTGATTACAATGTATAAGTTTGCCTTTGTTTCCTGCGATTAAATAAATGAATTGATGCAGAGGCACCTATTTAAAGTTGTGTTTTGTAGCTTTTTTGCATTTTCCATTCAGACCTCTGAGGACTGAGCCAGGAATGAAATCGGAACCAAAATGTTGTGCTGAAACAAAGACAAAAGAGAAGGCGCACCAGCCTCGCTCATATTGGACTATTTTATTTCAAATGTAAAAACTTTAATATACTCACAAACGTGAACGACTGCAAGAAGTCAATGCAGTCCAAATCCACAAACGGTGCCCACACTCGGGTGTAGTTTACGCGTTTCAAGGGCAGTGGTCTTATGATAATTCATGAGGCTGGTGCACCTTCTCATACGTCTAAGGATCTTCCCTTAGGCAGCAAGGTCTATACATTGCAGAGTTTCTCATGGTCAGTCTCTTCTTGTATTCGGCAAGCTTGTAAGGGGAACACTACCTGGGACCTGTCTCTATAGACTACTAAGCTTGAGGTTCCCATTCACCTGTAACGTTGATATTTTTCTTCATGTTATTTTCTCAAAATGTGTGCCACCACTGGCAGAGTGGGTGATGGATGGCGATTGTTGGTACCTGTAAGTTACATATTTAGGATGAAAAAACACAAAAGTCCATCTAGTTTAAAAGATGAAACAAAAATGAATAAACAAACTGAAAATCTCCATATACAGAACACTATCCCCACAGAGGATCCAGAGGAAGGCAAAAATAAAGTCCTATAAAGCAGGGGTCTTCAAACCATTCAAACAAAGGGCCAGTTTATTGCCCCATAGACTTTAGGAGGGCCGGATTGTGCCCAGTGGAGGCAGAAAATGTCCCGGGCCTGGCGTCAGTGAGAATAAATATGGCCTCAGGGTTGGTGGTCCAATAGGAGAAGGAGTAGTGCCCCTATTAGTAGGAGGAATAGTATCCCATCATTGGTATCGGTGGAAGAATATAGTGCTCCATTGTTGGTGTCAGTGGGAGGAATAATACAATTGTGATATTCCCAACGCACATGTTCCTGTGCAGATGGCTTAAGTATAGTGCGGGTGCTGAAGCGACCAGCGGCTGGAACCGCATGTCATCTTGTTTGGAGATCCTGGTGTGCTGGTGACACTACTTGCCCATTGGAAGGAATAGTGCCCCAAGGGCCGGATAAAGGCTAGCAAAGGGCCACAGTTTGGAGACCACTGCTATAAAGCATGATCCAATTCACTCCACTAGGGGGAAAAACTACTTTGGTTTCAGTATTACAGTCAATAATTAACTAATAACGCTTAAAGTGTTCCTAAACCCATGAGTGATGACCGTCCCCATGAAATCCAAAATCTACAGGTTGGTTTATTGCAGCATTGAAGTGGGGATTAACCAGTTACCATATTATGCCGACCTTGCTCCTATTACGAGGGGCCACTATATAGAATGAAAGCATTCAATGGATGGGATTTACAAAATTGTGACCGCTCGCCAGTGCCCATCAGCACAGCCTGATCAGTGCCAATCATTGCAGCCTGATCAGTGCCCATCAATGCAGCCCAATCATTGCCCATCAATGCAGCCTCACCAGTGCCCATCAGCACAGCCTGATCAGTGCCCATCAATGCAGCCTCACCAGTGCCCATCCAATGCAGCTCGCCATGCAGAGAGAGGAAAGCCTCCGGATTACACAGAGTGGGGATCTCACGCTTACCTGGCGCGGCCGCTGTCATTTGAAGTCCCGCCTCCTGGACTGGCTCCTATGATAGACATCACCAGTGGGCTGTCTATTGTAGAAGCTGGTCCAGGAGGTAGGACTTAGTAAGCGGGAGATCCCTGCTCTGTGTAATCCGGCGGCGCC
>BLSH010038656.1:179234-196163 GCA_018402905.1 Glandirana rugosa
CGGCGCCCCCCCCCCCCCCCCGAGGCAGCCCAATGGTAGGGCCGGTCCTGGGCGCCCCCCCTTTGCCTGCAGTTAGTTGATGGCTGCGCCCCTGGCCCCTACTTCCTTCCTCCACCAGAAGAAAAAAGTGTGAGCGGGCAGCAGCCGTTGGCCATTTTGAATATGTTAGGGTGGCCTGGGGGGCAATTGCCACCCGGCCTCCCGGCCCAGCCCTCCCCTGAAAAGAAAGCAATGCAGCCGCTGGCAGAATATTTTCCGATTTAACACGTTATTGATGAATATGTTGTGTTTGGTTTGAGACAGGTAACAGATAATGTGGCAACGTCTCTTAAATATGACCCTTCTGATGTGTTTCCATATAATGTGGTCATCTTCTCTTTTTACCTTTAGGGCGATTGCACAGATTCCACAATCCAAAGAAGTCGAGACCTTGCCGGTAAGTACGTCCCGTCCTCTACAAATCAACATTTAGCTGGTTTTGATATTCCATTTTTTTTCTTTCATTTTACAGTTATAGAAATATTGAGTTTTTGTATCATTTCTCCTTTGAAATTGAGTTGTTCCTCCTTTAGCCTAGAGATGTATTACACTATATTGTCAAAAGTATTGGGACACCTGCCTTTACACGCACATAAACTTTATTGGCATCCCAATCTTAGTCTGTAGGATTCAATATTGAGTTGGCCCACCCTTTGCAGCTATAACAGCTTCACCTCTTCTGGGAAGGCTGCCCGCAAGGTTTAGGAGTGTCTATGGGAATGTTTGACCATTCTTCCAGAAGAACATTTGTGAGGTCAGGCACTGATGTTGGATGAGGAGGCCTGGCTCGCAGTCTCCACTCTAATTCATTTATTTATTTCAGGTACTTGTATAGCGCTGTCAATTTACGCCTCGCTTTACATATACATTGTACATTCACATCAGTCCCTACCCTCAAAGAGCTTACAATCTAAGGTCCCTAACTCACATTCATCCATATACTAGGGGCAATTTAGACAGGATCTAATTTACCTGCCAGCATGTCTTTGGATTGTGGGAGGAAACCGGAGTACCCAGAGGAAACCCATGCAGGCACAGAGAGAACATGCAAACTCCAGGCAGGTAGTGTCGTGGTTGGGATTCAAACCAGCGACTCTTTTGCTGCCAGGTGAAAGTGCTATCCACTACACCACTGTGCCGTCTCTTCTCTAATTCATCTCAAAGGTGTTCTATCCGGTTGAGGTCAGGACTCTGTGCAGGCCAGTGAAGTTCCTTCACCCCAAACTCGCTCTTGGTTTGCCTATATCTGGCCCTTGGGGGAACTATTCCTCCCACTGACACCATCGATGGGACACTATTCCTCCCACTGACACCAATGATGGGGCACTATTCCTCCCTCTGACACCATCGATGGGACACTATTCCTCCCACTGACACCAATGATGGGGCACTATTCTTCCCTCTGACACCATGGATGGGGCACTATTCTTCCCTCTGACACCATGGATGGGGCACTATTCTTCCCTCTGACACCATGGATGGGGCACTATTCCTCCCACTGACACCAATGATGGGGCACTATTCTTCCCTCTGACACCATGGATGGGGCACTATTCCTCCCATTGACACCATTCATGGGGCACCCACTGACACCAATGATGGGGCACTATTCCTTCTACTGACACCAATTATGGGGTGCTATTCCTCCCACTGACAACCAATGATGGAGCACTATTCCTTCCACTGATACCAATTATGGGGCACTATTCCTCCCACTGACACCAATGATGGGGCACTATTCCTCCCATTGACACCAATGATGGGGCACTATTTTTCCCATTGCTACTAGCAATGGGGCACTATTCCTTCCAATTGACACTGATGATGGGGCATTGTTTATGCCCACTGACGCTGGCCCATTTTCTGCTCTCAATGGCAACAGTGCGCCCCCCTCCCCAAAGCCTGAAGGACAATAACCTGGCCCTTTGCTTAGAAAGTTTGGAGACCCCTGCTGTACAGGAAATTAATTTACAGCCGTTGTCTTTTCAACTTCTACATCAGACCTGTGCTCCTAATAAATCCCAATGGTATGCATTCAATTCCAGAACTCTGTATGTGCCAAACCAGTCAGCAAAATGGAGCCCCAGCATGTCACCAGTACGAGCCATCAGTGCAAAATGAAGAACATCCAGCAGGGACACCCCCCTCCTGTCTTCTCCTCCAGTGAGAAAAGTTCTTTCATGGGTTACGCTGCCTGTAACACATTACGAAATAATTTTTCTCAAAGGGTAACCCCATGCAAAAAAAAGCAAAACAAAACGGCATGTGGCCAGCGCCCCCCAACCAAACCATTATCTGAGTATGGAAAGGTGAGTTCCCCTTCTATACCATGTCATGTTGATGATGATAAGGGCCTCTTCTCCACGACACTGGGTCTACAGGTTGGGGGCTTATTGGAATCTGGAAGCCTCCTTTGATGATAAGGGTACGGCTCCCCCAATATAATTGAGTAGGGGTTACGTAGATCCATGTCAATCCTAATGCCCAACAACCACCAAAAGAAAAATAAACTGTCAACCACGATCTTACCCTGGTGACTGCTCGCCCGCTTCTGACAGCCGCGGTGGATGGCAACTGAAGGAGGTGGGGTCACCCAAGTGACTTTATTGACCATATTTGGACACGACTACATTTTTTTTTTTTTTTTACAATTTAATAATTTTTGAATTGGCAGGAAAACGCGGGCAGAGGTGTGGCGCCCTATTATTGCAGTGTGTGTATGGTGGACAGCAATAGTGTCTCAGCTATAAAAAGCCTCTAAATGTATAGATAGTTGTAGAAGCCCAACTGTGATGAGTTCTCTGCATGCAAACTCATTTATGTTTAATCATTTATATATAAAACATTCTTACTGATGAAATCGGATCTTTCATTCATCCTCTGGGCTACCTAAAGTGCCATTCAGTGTCAGTTATCTCACTCCATCGTTTTGGGGCGATCCGTCACGGGAAGTTCATTTTCATAGCCGGCTGTCAGCTGTTCACCTGCGGAATTTTAATGGAGTTCTTTCTCTCTCCCGGGTGGTGACAGAAAATTCTACTTATCTCCTGCCGTCATTACTCCGAGGGGAAGATCGATCGTGATAAGGAAACCTGTTAGTACGCATTACACAGATTTCACATCAGTATCCTGCTGCAGGATTGTGTCAGAATATATATACATACAACGTGTACCCATTATATACCCAACATCGATTACACATACAACGTGTACCCATTATATACCCAACATAGATTACACATACAACGTATACCCATTATATACCCAACATAGATTACACATACAACGTATACCCATTATATTCCCAACATAGATTACACATACAACGTATACCCATTATATACCCAACATCGATTACACATACAACGTATACCCATTGTATACCCATCATCGATTACACATACAAAGTATACCCATTATATACCCAACATCGATTACACATACAACGTATACCCATTATATACCCATCATCGATTACACAGACAGTGTATCCCCATTATATACCCAACATAGAATACACAGACAACGTATCCCCATTATATACCCAACATAGATTACACATACAACGTATACCCATTATATACCCAACATAGATTACACATACAACGTATCCCCATTATATACCCAACATAGATTACACATACAACGTATCCCCATTATATACCCAACATAGATTACACAGACAACGTATCCCCATTATATACCCAACATCGATTACACATACAACGTATACCCATTATATACCCAACATCGATTACACATACAACGTATCCCCATTATATACCCAACATAGATTACACAGACAACGTATCCCCATTATATACCCAACATAGATTACACAGACAACGTATCCCCATTATATACCCAACATAGATTACACAGACAACGTATACCCTTTATATACCCAACATCGATTACACATACAACGTATACCCATTATATACCCATCATCGATTACACAGACAACGTATACCCATTATATACCCAACATCGATTACACAGACAGTGTATCCCTATTATATACCCAACATAGAATACACAGACAACGTATCCCCATTATATACCCAACATAGAATACACAGACAACGTATACCCATTATATACCCATCATCGATTACACAGACAGTGTATCCCTATTATATACCCAACATAGAATACACAGACAACGTATCCCCATTATATACCCAACATCGATTACACAGACAACGTATACCCATTATATACCCAACATCGATTACACAGACAGTGTATCCCTATTATATACCCAACATAGAATACACAGACAACGTATCCCCATTATATACCCAACATAGAATACACAGACAACGTATCCCCATTATATACCCAACATAGAATACACAGACAACGTATCCCCATTATATACCCAACATCGATTACACAGACAACGTATCCCCATTATATTCCCAACATAGATTACACAGACAACGTATCCCCATTATATACCCAACATAGAATACACAGACAACGTATCCCCATTATATACCCAACATCGATTACACAGACAGTGTATCCCCATTATATACCCAACATAGAATACACAGACAACGTATACCCATTATATACCCAACATAGATTACACAGACAACGTATCCCCATTATATACCCAACATCGATTACACATACAACGTATACCCATTATATACCCAACATAGATTACACATACAACGTATCCCCATTATATACCCAACATCGATTACACATACAACGTATACCCATTATATACCCAACATAGATTACACATACAAAGTATACCCATTATATACCCAACATAGATTACACATACAACGTATCCCCATTATATACCCAACATAGATTACACATACATCGTATACCCATTATATACCCAACATAGATTACACAGACAACGTATCCCCATTATATACCCAACATAGATTACACATACAAAGTATACCCATTATATACCCAACATAGATTACACATACATCGTATACCCATTATATACCCAACATAGATTACACATACAACGTATCCCCATTATATACCCAACATAGATTTACACATACAACGCATCCCAATTATATACCCAACATCGATTACACATACAACGTATACCCATTATATACCCAACATAGATTACACATACAACGTATACCCATTATATACCCAACATCGATTACACATACAACGTATACACATTATATACCCAACATAGATTACACATACAAAGTATACCCATTATATACCCAACATCGATTACACATACAACGTATCCCCATTATATGCCCAACATAAATTACACATACAACGTATACCCATTATATACACAACATAGATTACACATACAACATATACCCATTATATACCCAACATCGATTACACAGACAACGTATACCCATTATATACCCAACATAGATTACACATACAACGTATACCCATTATATACCCAACATCGATTACACATACAACGTATACCCATTATATACCCAACATAGATTACACATACAAAGTATACCCATTATATACCCAACATCGATTACACATACAACGTATACCCATTATATACCCAACATAGATTACACATACAATATATACCCATTATACAACATATTACCAAAAGTATTGGGACCTCGATTCACCCCCCTGCGATCTCCATCACGCATTACTGTGATTTTCAGTGCAGTTAATGGAGTCCGACTTGGGGGGCGACTCAGCGCGTCTTGATTATAATAGAAGTCAATGCAAGTCGCCTGAAGTCTCCCCAGGAACCTTTTTCCAAGCGACTTGAGTCTCTCCGGTCTGGGCAGACTGCCAAGTCTGAGAACATTGCTGATAAAAGAAGCTAGAAGAGATACAATGTAACTACTTCAAAGGAATGAACTCCACAGTGTGAGTGTGTCATAGTAGAGTTTAGTTTAACCATTTAAAGACTAAATCTTTTCTGACATTTGTTGCTTCAAGTAACAATCCAGTATTTTCTGCTAGAAAATTACTTAGAGCCACCAACATTTTTATATATATATATATATATATATATATTTTTTTTTTAGCAGAGACCCTAGAGAATAAAATGGCGGTTGTTGCAATATTTTATGTCACACAGTGTTTGCGTAGTGGTCTTTCAAACGCAATTTTTTGGGAAAAATTACACTTTCAAAAAAAAAAAAAAAACGAAACTGTGCTGTTAGCCCAATTTTTTGCACATGTAAGATGTTACACCACGAGAATTGTGAGAGAATCATGATCTTTATTTTAAGCAAAAAAATTCTCATTTTGGCCAGGATTGTGCAGCTCCCTTCACTGGAACTAAGGGGCCAAGCCCAATCCCTGCAAAAACAACCCCACACCATAATCCCCCCTCCACCAAATGATTTGGACCAGTGCACCAAGCAAGGTCCATAAAGACATGGATGAGTGATGTTTGGGGTGGAGGAACCTGACTGGCCTGCACAGTCCTGACCTCCTGTATGGAGAAACGAATCACATGCGTTGCTCAGGTGTGATTTTTGTTCAATTCTTCCACACAAACAGTCTTCAAATCTGAAGGTTCCGTGGGCCTCTTCTATGAACTCCGATCTTTATTTCTTTCCATAGATATTCTGTTGGATTCAAGTCAGGTGATTGGCTGGGCCATTCTAGCAGCTTTATTTTCTTTCTTTGGAATCAATGGAGAGTTTCCTTGGCTTTGTGTTTGGGATCATTGCCTTGCTGAAATGCCCATCCTCGTTTCATCTTCATCATGCTGGTAGATGGCAGCAGATTTTTACCAAGAATGTCTTGGTACATTTTTCCATTCAGCCTTCATTCAAGGAAAAGAAGTTTGCCAGCACCGTATGCTGAAAAACAGCCCCACCTCGACCATGATGTTCCCACCTCCAAACCTCACTGTTGGTATGGGGGGTGTTTTTGGGGGTGATGTGCCATGTGACCTCCAAACATCGTAGTATGAGGGGAAACTCACCCAAGGTCATTAGTGTACAGAGTGGTCGGTGCTCCGGTCTAGTAAGGTTCACAGTAGATCCACAGTAATTGAAAGCCAGCAACTCGATAGTTTCTTCTTGAAAACTTTATTGTAGCATCAAAAGCAGTAAGAACATCCAAAATACTGACGCGTTTCGACCTAAGCCTTCATCAAAGCATGACCTCCAAACATGGTGTGTATTATGGAATCAAAAGATTTCCATTTTGGTCTCCTCTGACCAGACTATATTCTCCCAGTATTTCACAGGCCTGTCTAAATGTTGTGCAAAGGAGCTTCAACATGATTTTTCTTCAGCAATGGAGTCTTGCGTGGTGAGCGTGCATACAGGCCATGGCGGGCGAGCGCATTACTTATTGTTGTACCTGCTAATTCCAGTTCCTTCTGAAGCTCCCCACCAGTGGTCCTTGGCTCTTGGACAACTCTTCTGATAATTCTTTTCACTCAGAAATCTTGTGAGGAGCATCTGGACGTGCCCGGTTTATGGTGAAATGATGTTCTTTCCACTTCCGGATTATGGCCCCACCGGGGCTCACTGGAACATTCAGAAGCTTAGAAAACCTTCTGTAACCAATGCCCTCAATATGTTATGCAACAATAAGGTTGTGAAGGTCTTGAGAGAGCTCTTTGCTTTTACCCATCATGAGATGTTTCTTGCGTGACACCTTGGTAATGAGACACCTTTTATAGGCCATCAGGTGAGACTGAACCAGCTGATATTAATTTGCACTGACACTGCTTATTACTGATAGATTTCAGCTCGTGTCTTGGCTTTCCATGCCTTTTTGCACCTCCCTTTCTTCGTGTGTTCAATACTTTTTACCTGTGTCATTCCATTTTATTACACAGAACTTCATTTCTGAACGTATTTCTTTTGGTATCTTTGTATGTATGGATTGCATGGGTTTGTTACCGACATGTGGTGAACATTTCATGTCAATAGCACCTTTACCAATACACAGTATCTCACAAAAGTGAGTACACCCCTCACATTTTTGTAAATATTTTATTCTATCTTTTCATATGACAACACTGAAGAAATGACACTTTGCTACTTTCAAACTGAGCTGCAGCACGGTGGCCAAGACCATACAGCAGTTTAACAGGACAGGTTCCACTCAGAACAGCGCCTCACCATGGTCAACCAAAGAAGCTGAATGCACGTGCTCAGCGTCATATCCAGAGGTGGTCTTTGGGAAATAGACGTATGAGTGCTGCCAGCATTGCTGCAGAGGTTGAAGGGGAGGGGGGTCAGCCTGTCAGTGCTCAGACCATATGCCACACACTGCATCAAATTGGTCTGCATGGCTGTCATCCCAGAAGAAAGCCTCTTCTAAAGATGATGCACAAGAAAGCCTGCAAACCGTTTGCTGAAGACTTGCAGACTAAGGACATTTATTACTGGAACCATGCCCTGTGGTCTGATGAGACCAAGATAAACTTATTTGGTTCAGATGGTGTCAAGCGTGTGTGGCGGCAACCAGGTGAGGAGTACAAAGACAAGTGTGTCTTGCCTACAGTCAAGCATGGTGGTGGGAGTGTCATGGTCTGGGGCTGCATGAGTGCTTCTGGCACTGGGGAGCTACAGTTCATTGAGGGAACCGTGAATGCCAACATGTACTGTGACATACTGAAGCAGAGCATGATCCCCTCCCTTTGGAGACTGGGCCGCAGGGCAGTATTCCAACATAACGACCCCAAACACACCTCCAAGACGACCACTGCCTTGCTAAAGAAGCTGAGGGTAAAGGTGATGGACTGGACAAGCATCTCCAGACCTAAACCCTATTGAGCATCTGTGGGGCCTCCTCAAACGGAAGGTGGAGGAGCGCAAGGTCTCTAACATCCACCAGCTCTGTGATGTCGTCATGGAGGAGGGGAAGAGGACTCCAGTGGCAACCTGTGAAGCTCTGGTGACCTTCATGCCCAAGAGGGTTAAGGCAGTGCTGGAAAATAATGGTGGCCACACAAAACAATGACACTTTGGGCCCAATTTGGACATTTTCACTTAGGGGTGTACTCACTTTTGTTGCCAGCGGTTTAGACATTAATGGCTGTGTGTTGAGTTATTTTGAGGGGACAGCAAATTTACACTGTTATACAAGCTGTACACTCACTACTTTACATTGTAGCAAAGTGTCATTTCTTCAGTGTTGTCACAGGAAAAGTTAGAATAAAATATTTACACAAATGTGAGGGGTGTACTTACTTTTGTGAGATATTGTATCTACCTAGAAAAATGGTGATGTGTTCAATACTTATTTTACCTGCTGTATACACCATAGTTTGTGGATTCTATAACTTCCCTACAGACCAAATAATATACAGTGGAACCTTTGATTGCAAGTAACGCGGTTTACCAGCATTTCGCAATATGAGCAGTTTTTAAGAAAAAAAAAACTGACTCGGTTTGCGAGCGCTGTTTCGCAAGACGAGCAGGATTCGAGCCTCTGTGTATGCAATACCGTATGTGGCCAGAAGTGTGGGGGCGCTGGTGAGGCTCGAACACGCTTGGAGCACCCGAAAGTGCCAACACCTCCCAAGTGTCTCCGAGCCTCACCAGCACCCCCACACCTCTGGCCACACGCCGGACGCATGGATTCCAATGGGTTTTTTTTTTTGTTAGTTTTTTTTTTTAAGCACATGATTAGAGCCTGATGCTCTAATTGGCTTCAAAAAAGGGTGGGCACAGAGCACTGCACCCTGAGCCCACCCAGTTGTGTGACAATAGCAAATTAATATTCGCTAATGTCTTCCTGCTCCTCCTCCTGGTTAAACGGGAACCGGGTCCTGAAACCCAATTGGCCGGGAGTCCTAAGACCCGGTTGGCTGGGAGTCCTAAGACCTCATTGGCTGGGAGTCCTAAGACCCCTTTGGCTGGGAGTCCTAAGACCCCTTTGGCCGGGAGACCTAAGACCCCTTTGGCCGGGAGACCTGAGACCCGATTGACCGGGAGTCCTGAGACCCGATTGACCGGGAGTCCTGAGACCCGATTGACCAGGAGTCCTGAGACCCGATTGACCGGGAGTTCTGAGACCCGATTGACCGGGAGTCCTGAGACCCGATTGACCGGGAGTCCTGAGACCCGATTGACCGGCAGTCCTGAGACCCGATTGACCGGCAGTCCTGAGACCCGATTGGCCGGGAGCCCGGAGACCCGATTGGCCGGGAGCCCGGAGACCCGATTGGCCGGGAGTCCGGAGACCCGATTGGCCGGGAGTCCGGAGACCCGATTGGCCGGGAGTCCGGAGACCCGATTGGCCGGGAGTCCGGAGACCCGATTGGCCGGGAGTCCGGAGACCCGATTGACCGGGAGTCCTGAGACCCCTTTGGCCGGGAACCCGGAGACCCGATTGGCCGGGAGCCCGGAGACCCGATTGGCCGGGAGCCCGGAGACCCGATTGACCGGGAGTCCTGAGACCCCTTTGGCCGGGAGTCCGGAGACCCAATTGGCCGGGAGTCCTGAGACCCGATTGACCGGGAGTCCTGAGACCCGATTGACCGGGAGTCCGGAGACCCGATTGGCCGGGAACCCGGAGACCCGATTGGCCGGGAGCCCGGAGACCCGATTGGCCAGGAGCCCGGAGACCCGATTGGCCGGGAGTCCGGGGACCCGATTGGCCGGGAGTCCGGGGACCCGATTGGCCGGGAGTCCGGGGACCCGATTGGCCGGGAGTCCGGGGACCCGATTGGCCGGGAGGCCTGGGACCCCATTGGCCGGGAGTCCTAAGACCCAATTGGCTGGGAGGGGAGGAAAGGGCTACGACCGGGACACAGAGAAAACATAGGGGTGGAAGTGGCAGTGAGCCGGTGGGGGGGGGGGGGGGGGTGGTGTGTGATGGCGGGTTGGAGCGACCGGGGGGGGTAGACGTCTCAGGTTTGTTTGCCCCCCCCGATCGATAGAGCACCACTGGTCATGGTGCCAAGAGGTTACCTGATCATAAAATAACCCTCCACACACAGAATTTGATTGGACATTGGCAGTAATATTGTATGATTTTCTCTATCATGTATCTGGACATCTAAATGTAATGATTGGGAATGTTTCCGGTCCATCCGGTTGCTTTTAGTTGATCCGGTGATATATTTTGCCTTTACTTTCCTTGCACCATGTGTGGACGGACATCATTTTTATTGGATTTTCTGCTGTTCTGTATTATGTAACTCTATCCTGTTTGTTTATTTTGTGGCGCTTTTCATCAGATAATGTCGGACGCTCCGCGTGTTCCTTTGTGTGACGCGGCGTGTATTTCTATGCCGGGGTCAGTGCGCGCTCTTTGTTTGCTCGCCGTGTTGCCGTGCACTCATTCTTCCCCAGGCAGACGTGGTGATCTGATATTCGATCGTCTTCACATATTTCTGTTGTCAGGTTAGAGGGTGACGTGCAGAGGAAAGAAAACAAACATTGCTACGTTACCTCCAGGGCTTTGAGTTTGACGGTTAATTATCTGTTTTCATTATAGAGAAAAATGTGGCGCTAGATCCCGAATGTGTCTACCTGTAACCCTCCTCACCTTCTACACTCACCGGCCACTTTATTAGGTACACCTGTTCAATGGCTCGGTAACACAAATTGCTAATCAGCCAATCACATGGCAGCAACTCAATGCATTTAGGCATCTAGATGTGGTGAAGACGACTTGCTAAAGTTCAAACCGAGCATCAGAATGGGAAAGAAAGGGGGTTTAAGTGACTTTGAACGTGGCATGGTTGTTGGTGCCAGATGGGCTGGTCTGAGTATTTCTGGGATTTTTACGCACATCTCTCTCACGGGTTTACAGAGAATGGTGGGAAAAAGAAAAAATATCCAGTGAGTGGCAGTTGTGTGGAGGAAAATGTCTTGTTGATGTCAGAGGTCAGAGGAGAATGGGCAGACTGGTTCCAGATGATAGAAAGGCAACAGTAACTCAAATAACCCCTCGTTACACCCAAGGTGTGCAGAATACCATCTCTGAACGCACAACACATCCAACCTTGAAGCAGATGAGCTACAGCAGCAGAAGACCACTCCTTTCAGCTAAGAACAGGAAAACTGAGGCTACAATTGGCACGGGATCACCAACATTGGACAATAGAAGAAAAGCATTGCCTGGTCTGAGGAGTCTGGATTTCAGCTGCGACATTCAGATGGTGGGGTCAGAATTTGGTGCATGGATTCATCCTGCCTTGTATCACCGGTTCAGGCTGGTGGTGGGGGGGGTGTAATGGTGTGGGGGATGGGCACACTTTGGGCCCCTTAGTACCAATTGGGTATTGTTTAGACACCACGGCCTGAGTATTGTTGCTGACCATGTCCATCCCTTTATGACTGCAGTGTCCCCATCTTCTGATGGCTCCTTCCAGCAGGATAATGCACCATGTCACAAAGCACCAATCATCTCACCACTGGACAATGAGGTCACTGCACTCCAATGGCCTCCACACTCCCCACATCTCATCCAATAGAGCACCTTTGGGATGTGGTGGAATGGGAGATTGGCATCATGGATGGGCAGCCGATAAATCTGCAGCAACTGTGTGATCATCTCACTATGGAGCAAAATCTCTGAGGAACGTTTCCAACACCTTGTTGTATCCAAGCCACCAAGAATGAAGGCAAAAGGGGGTCCAACCCGCTACTAGCAAGGTGGACCTAATAAAGTGGCCGGGGAGTGTAGGTGTGGAGTGATTACCTGGCTCTGTTCCTGGATGTTGAAGATTTTATGATCTGTCACCGCTCCAGGTGCTTCAAGGTTATTGGTAAGGAGGTGCAATGTGACGATTTGGCCCGCGGGCATCAATGATCAGTCCCACGATGGGTGACTTCTGATGTAATGAATAAGTTCTTATTCTGTAAAATTCTAAATCCAAGAAATACTGACAATGATATGATATTTTGATTGTCAGCTTTTAGGGACATATTCAGGTTTTGTATTTTTTTTCAATTCAATTTATCAGGAAGTCGGATTTACATGCAACAGCACCTTGTCTATATGCAAAATTATATGACATACCATTCTGTCCAATTCCAAGGGGCGGGCCAGGGTAGTATATGGACAGGCTGGGGTAGTACGTAGACAGGCTGGGGTAGTACGTAGACAGGCTGGGGTAGTACGTAGACAGGCTGGGGTAGTACGTAGACAGGCTGGGGTAGTATATAGACAAGCTGGGGTAGCATATAGACAGGCTAGGGTAGTATATGGACAGGCTAGGGTAGTATATGGACAGGCTAGGGTAGTATATGGACCGGCCTAGGGTAGTATATGGACCAGGCTAGGGTAGTATAAGAACAGGCTAGGGTAGTATATGGACCGGCTAGGGTAGTATATGGACAGGCTAGGGTAGTATATAGACATGCTAGGGTAGTATATGGAATGGCTAGGGTAGTATATAGACAGGCTAGAGTAGTATATGGACCGGCCATGGGTAGTATATGGAGTGGCCTAGGGTAGTATAGGGACAGGCTAGGGTAGTATATAGACAGGCTAGGGTAGTATATAGACAGACTAGTGTAGTATATAGACAGGCTAGGGTAGTATATGGACAGGCTAGGGTAGTATATGGAATGGCTAGGGTAGTATATGGACAGGCTAGGGTAGTATATAGACAGGCTAGGGCAGTATAGGGGCAGATGGAGCAGTCTGGGGGGCTGTTGTCGTCATGACACAAAACTGCTGGGAAAAAAATATTGGTCGTCAATTTGCTGGGTAAATAGAAGAGAAGGAGAGGCGGCCGTGGTTCAATTTGCTGCCCCTCTCAAAGTGCTGCCTGGGTCTAATGGACCCACTGGGACCCATGGTAGGGCTGGCCCTGGGAGGATTCTTTGACCCGGGAGTAGAATGCCCCAACACCAGCTCTTGCTCTTATATCACCAGTGCTCTGTATGTAGCATTGGTGAGTAATCCTGGCGCTCTACACAGAAATATTGTAAAGCCAATCACAGCATTTCCCTGACATAAGTATAGAATGTGCCGGCAGTACTGGGACAGGTTCATCCTGCACCCGTAACAAGGATGCAGAACTGCGCCTCCTCTCCCACTGCTAATGGATGTTGTAGAATAGGTGTATTGCACTGTGTCCATTCTCTGTGCCCGGGGAGCCTGTCCCTCCTGCCCACCCCTTGTCTCAGCCTTGTGTGCCGGCACTGTTGGGCGCATTGGCCGGCTCTCTTTATACATCTGAAGTGTTTGGATTCTCATGCCTCTTCTTGCAGGCTTTTCATTCACATCTAATGTTTGATTTCTAATATTTTATATTTTTCCAGAACAAGGCATTCAGTTGGTAAAAGACGGGAACTACACCAAGGCCATTGACGCGTTCAGTGAAGCCATCAGACTAGATCCGAAAGATTACAGGTAAGTGTTCTGCAGACGTCGGCTCGGGTAAGGGGGGGGGGGTAGATTTGGGGAGGTATGTGGGCGTCGGCGTGCATAATGGTTTACAAGGATTTCAAGTCTTCTTCATTGTAGCGCAATTTGTCACTGTGGTCTAAACTGAACATTAAAGTGATATTAAAGTCTCGTTTTTTTATCATTAACAATGACAAACATGTTTTACTTACCTGCTATGTTGCAGTGATTTTGTACAGAGCAGCCCGGATCCTTCTCTTCTCGGGTCCCTATTCGGAGCTCCTGGCCCCTCCCTCCTGTTGAGTGCCCCACCCAGCAATCCGCTTGTTATGGGGGCACCCGAGCCAAGTCACCGCTCCCTGTGTCCTTTCAGAAATGGAATGACATATTACAGCGCACACATGCAATCATGACATTAAAACCTGCAAGGCTATTTAACCACTTCAGCCCCGGAAGGATTTCCAGCTTTAGGACCAGAGCACTTTTTGCGATTCGGCGCTGCGTCGCTTTAACTGACAATTGCGCGGTCGTGCGGCGTTGTACCCAAACAAAATTTGCGTCCTTTTTTTCCCACAAATAGAGATTTCTTTTGGTGGTATTTGATCGCCTCGGCGTCGCTTTCTGGTTGCCGCTATAAACAAAAGAGGAGCGACCATTTTGCAAAAAAACCCAAATTTCTTACTTTTTGCTAAAATTCAAATCAAAACATTTTTTTTCACCGTTTTTGGCCGATTTATATTCTTCCTCATATTTGTGTGGCGTTTAATGACTGGTTTGTGCAAAAGTGGCCGTGTTTACGGATGATGAGAATTAATTTCTGGGGTTTTTATTTTTTACTAGTAATGGCGGCGATCTGCGATTTTTAGCGGTACTGCGATATTGCAGCGGACATGTCGGACATTTTTGACACTTTTTTGGGACCAATGGCATTTATTCAGCGATCAGAAATTTAAATGTCCACTGATTACTGTATAAATGTCATTATATAGTGAAGGGGTTAACCTGTGGGGGGAGAGCTAGGGGTTAACTGTGTTCCCTGGGTGTGTTCTTACTGTGGGGGGGGGGCTGGGCTAACATGGGCATGAGAGATCTAACTGATCCCAGTGACAGGGATCAGTAGATCACCCATGCCCTCACTAACAGAGTGGGGAACCGCCGTGTTTACATCGGCGGTTCCCCGTTCTTTCCCTGTGGCCGCTCATCGCGGCTCGCTGGCGGACATCGGGTCCGCCCGAGCCGCGGGCACACTCCTCTGGAGTGCGGCCGGCGGCGCGCGCGTGCCCCCTAGTGGCTGTTCGCATATCGCCGCCTTTTTACGGCGATTTGCGCTCAGCATCCCGACTGCCGCCATGAAAACACGGCACGTGGTCGGGGAAGTGGTTAAAAGTACCTGGATATCTTCAACCAAAATACAGGGAGTCCGTTGCACTATATGGCCATAGAGTGCTTAGCCCACTCCTGCTTCACAGGCCCCCGTCTCAGTGGGTCCTACACTACCATAGAATGGGAGATTCTGTCTCATAACCATGGGAGCCATACACTCCTCCTAATGGGAGATCTAGAGAACTCTTCCTATGTCTCATGTGGACACTGATTAGAGGCAATTATGAATAGGTGGGGTGCTCCAGCCCAAGAGATCTGCTCAGGATCTGCAATAGACAAATGGGTATATACTCGGGGGGGGCACACCCTAATAATGTATCACATTAGAGATGGTGCCGCTATAAGACCACCAAACAAAATGACATATTACAGCGCACACATGCAATAATGACAATAAAACCTGCAAGGCTATTTGAAAGTACCTGGACATCTTCAACCAAAATACAGGGAGTCTGTCGCACTATATGGCCATAGAGTGCTTAGCCCACTCCTACTTCATAGTCTTAGTCTATTGCAGATCCTGAGCAGATCTCTTGGGCTGGAGCACCCCGCCTATTCATAATTGCCTCTAATCAGTGTCCACATGAGACATAGGAAGAGTTCTCTAGATCTCCCATTAGGAGGAGTGTATGGCCCCCATGGTTATGAGACAGAATCTCCCATTCTATGGATAGTGTAGGACCCACTGAGATGGGGGCCTATGAAGTAGGAGTGGGCTAAGCACTCTATGGCCATATAGTGTGACGGACTCTCCATATTTTGGTTGAAGATGTCCAGGTACTTTAACCACTTCAGCCCCGGAAGGATTTCCAGCTTTAGGACCGGAGCACTTTTTGCGATTCGGCGCTGCGTCGCTTTAACTGACAATTGCGCGGTCGTGCGACGTTGAAACATAAAATCGTTTTTCATTCTTTAAACCAAAAAAAACGTTTTAACAGCGAGAAGAAAACAAATATCGCCGCTAGTCTTTACTGCGTCTCCACTAGTTTATGGTCGTTTTCTTTCGAGACAAACACCCTTTTTTTCCTGCGTTTAAATCAAACCCACGTTGCAGCGTGCTGGCGCGTTAACAGTCAATTTCGCTGCGTCGCGGCTTAGCGTTTTTCACGAGGCCAGGATTTCGACCTTTAGGAAGGCCCCGACTTCACCAATTTCATGGACCTGTAGAAGTTGGTTTTATACCTCTCAGGCAGTGTGATATACCGGTATCTCACGAATCGG
>BLSH010038656.1:201745-227767 GCA_018402905.1 Glandirana rugosa
ATACTGACGGGGTCATCAGTGAGGTAAGGGTAGGAGAAGATAATGGTATCAAAGGGTAGGGGCGTAACGTAGAGGAGGAGACGACATAGGACCTCTCGAGGGGTCGTTTTTAGTGTCGTCTGTGTCGGTTTTGCCACATAATTAGTCTTAAATAATTGTCGTTAATTCATTTTATAATATTTTTTTCTCTTTGTGATATAATGAACACATTCCATTCTCACTATGAAATGTAATGGGCCGTTGGAGACGTTCGAGTTGATTTTTTAATCAAATATCAAAAAGCACTAACGATCTCGGCTTTTAGTTAAAGATGGGCGATTCCCATGAAATTAACTTAATTGCTGTTAATAAATTCTGATTAATACACCGTTTTGGCTGTGTCTGCTGTGATTTTTGCTGGGGAGCTCTCCAGGATACAGCAGAGGAGGAGATGCAATGCGGGGATGGGAAACTATGGTAATAGAAGAGGATGGGAATGGAGTGACTACTGGGGCAGTCATACCAGAGACACCCCATAGAGTAATAACTGTATATATTCCAGAGATATATACTGTATGAAAAAATTCTAAGATGTACCGTATCACTAGAGAGGTCACCAGCAGGAGGAAGGGGGTCCTGATTCCTCTATATAGATCTTTATATCACTAGAGGGGTCCCCAGCAGGAGGGAGGGGGTCCTGATTCCTCTATATAGATCTTTATATCACTAGAGGGATCACCAGCAGGAGGAAGGGGGTCCTGATTCCTCTATATAGATCTTTATATCATTAGAGTGGTCCCCAGCAGGAGGGAGGGGGTCCTGATTCCTCTATATAGATCTTTATATCACTAGAGGGGTCACCAACAGGAGGAAGGAGGTCCTGATTCCTCTATATAGATCTTTATATCACTAGAGGGGTCACCAACAGGAGGAAGGAGGTTCTGATTCCTCTATATAGATCTTTAGTGAGACCTCACTTAGAATATGGTGTCCAGTTCTAGAAACCACACTTACAGAAAGATATTGATAAGATAGAACGAGTTCAGAGACGGGCAACAAAAATGGTGAAATGTCTGGGGGATAAAACATATCGAGAGCGACTTCAGGAACTTAATATGTAGAGTCTGGAGGAAAGAAGGGAAAGGGGAGACATGATTGAAACCTTTAAATACATCAAGGGGGTGAATAAGATTCAGGAGGGCAGTCTTTTCAATATGAAACCAAAATCAAGAACACGAGGACCTCAAACGAACTGGGGGGAAGTTCAAAACTAATCTTAGAAAGTATTATTTTACTGCAAGAGTGGTTGATGATTGGAATAAACTACCAACAGAGGTAGTGAGACAGTCAACAGTAAACGGCTTCAAACATGCTTGGGATAAACCTAAATCTATAGTCAGACAACAAGGGTAATGAAAAAAACAAAACGAAACAAAAAAAAAATGGGCATTGTAGCAGTATGAAAAAGTATCTTTGTAGCAGCATGGAGTATCATTGTATCTTTGTAGCAGCATGGAGTATAATTGTATCTTTGTAGCAGCATGGAGTATCATTGTATCTTTGTAGCAGTATGAAGAAGTATCTTTGTAGCAGTAGGAAGAACTGGAGATTTTCCACACAGAAGCCAGTCTGGTATTGGTATAATTTAAAGCAGAACTTCGGGATTTTAAAAAATCCCCCATTAGTAAACCCCCCGGCACTGAACACTAAATAGTTATTTCATTTTTGAAATTCCTCACCTTTGAAGAGATATGTCCAATTTAATTTACAGGAAGTGGCCTCTGTAGTTCAAATGATGCAGGCACGTATTTAGCTAGGAAGGCTCTGTTAGAAGAGTGATTGCATCATATCCTCTTCTCTCCCATTTCCCATCAGGCATTGCACATTTTAATGAATGTGGGAGGTACACTAGGCCTGTACATGTAAATGTGAACAAGCCCACTTCAACATAAATCACACCCCTCATTCTGCAGCCAGGCCCACTGACCAGTAAGACAAAGCATATCGTCCTTACATGCTTTCTGTAATCATTAGTGAACTGTATACACATCCCCTAATGATATATTATACACACTCTACTCTGCTGTAATTCATTATTGGAAATATTCCTCTTCCTCCTGCAGATTTGAGATCTTTATAACAGCAATCAGTACTGGTATTGTGTATGAGAACATCCCCAGCCGCACCACAGAAAGAAAGAGCCCTAATGTTTTATATCAGCATGTGACAATGTAAATGTCGGCATCAATAACACAATAATGGTGGAACCCTCTAATGTATGGAGATCTCAATACACTTCAATATTATTACCACAATACCAGCCTCTGTGATATGTAACGTCACACATAACACACATCACACTGAAAATAAGACATAAAAATTAAACTTTGCAGGGATGGTGGAAACCCTTCCTACAGATATATGGAAGTGTACGGTGTCTGTAAACAGTGCAGCCTCACCAGTGTTGCTTATCAGTGCCCATCAGTGCGGTCACACCAGTGCCCCTTATCAGTGCGGTCACACCAGTGCCACTTATCAGTGTGGTCATGCCAGTGCCACTTATCAGGGTGGTCACACCTGTGCCACTTATCGGTGGGGTCTCACCAGTGGCGCTTATCAGTGCGGTCACACTTTGCCCATTGGTGCCGCTTATCGGTGCGATCAAACCAGTGCCCACCAGTGCCGCTTATCAGTGCCCATCAGTGCAGTCACACAGTGCCCATCAATGCAGTGACACCATGCCCACCATTGCTGCTTATTATTGCCCATCAGTGCGGTGACACCGTGCCCACCAGTGCTGCTTATTAGTGCCCATCAGTGCAGTGACACCGTGCCCACCAGTGCTGCTTATCAGTGCCCATCAGTGTGGTGACACCGTGCCCACCTGTGTGGTGACACCGTACCCACTAGTGCTGCCCATCAGTGCGGTGACACCGTTCCCACCAGTGCTGCTTATCAGTGCCCATCAGTGCAGTGACACTGTGCCCACTAGTGCTGCTTATCAGTGCCCATCAGTGTGGTGACACCGTGCCCATCAGTGTGGTGGCCCCTTGCCCACCAGTGCTGTTCATCAGTGCCCATCAGTGTGGTGACCCCCCATCTCTTATCAAGGATAGCAGAGATCTCCTGCTACACATGCCTGGTATTTCCGGAATGCCTGGCATGCTTGCTATGTGAACACCGCTCTGTAACTTTCTCCTGTCATAGCCGTATTGTGATATACAGCGCAGAGCATACAGTTCCGATACGGCTATGACAGGAGAGAGTTACAGAGCGGAAATTACATAGCAAGCATGCCAGATATTCCAGGAATAGCAGAGATCTCCTGCTACGACATGCCTGGTATTTCTGGAATGTCTGGCATGCTTGCTATGTGATCTCCGCTTTGTAACTTTTTCCTGTCATAGCCGTATCGGAACTGTGTGCTCTGCGCTTTATATTACAATACGGCTATGACAGAAAGTTACAGATCGGTATTCACATAGCAAGCATGCCAGGCATTCCAGAAATACCAGGCATGTGTAGCAAGAGATATCTGCTATCATATGTGAGAGATGGCGGACGAGGGGGGGGGGGGGTGCTGACAGAGAGGAGGCGGAGGAGGAAACCACCTCTATGGGTGGCACAGACCAGGGGGGCTGTGAGACTCCCTCCGCCCGCTACAGCCCAGCAGGTGGAAATAGAAATGCCTTCTGGGCTGTTAGAAAACTACAGGAAGGCGTGTACAAGACCGCTGCCTGCCAGTCCAGGACGGAGAACGGTCTGCAGTCTTACAAACAGGATGTCAGAGGGGAATAACGTTTTTTCAGCAAGTTCAGCAGGCTACTACAGAGGAACTACAGAGCTCAGCAGAATATGGATGGCATAGTTGGTGAAGGTAGGAGATCATTAACAAGGACATGAAAAAAACTTTTTTCCCGGAGTTCTGCTTTAATTCTGATTGTCCTCTGTAGGAAGGCAGATCCTAGTCCTGGCTCTTTAGTGCTCAGCTCCGCGTCTAGTGTTGTATAACCTTAGAAGCCATCTTGTAATTTCTGGAGGTAACGCACAGGATTTTGTCATCGGTGTGTGAAATTTTGAAGTTTATACTTTGACTCCATATGGAAAGTTAATGTCTGTGTTTTGCTCGGTTGCACATATACCTTTTGACGTCTGTAATTTATGATGCAGCTGAAGATCATTAAGACCCGAAAAATCTAGAACCGTAAATGAATTATGGAAGTCCTGGTGTCAAGCTTGCATTGCTGAGTGCAAAATGGGTGACAGAAGGAGTCGGGTTCAGCAGGCTTCTCATACATCAAGCCACATCGTGCCAACCTCACATAACCCGTCTGTAGGAGTGGGGGCTCAGCTAAATGGTGACACAGATCCAGATATAGAAAAAAATCAGCTCTGCAACTGAACGTCCAAGAAGACTCTTTACTGACATCCCACATCCATGCAAACACCAAAGCATCGAGGTGGTGCAGACTGGGGCTTCTCTCCCATGAGACATTGGTGTTTCTGCTGATATGTTAAATTCTAACACTCAAAAATAGAACTCTAAGCTTAAAGTAATCCTTGTGCTAACAAAAAGTCAAGTCAAACAGCACATTAAAATGACCCAGTCATGACCTGCAGTGACATAGGGCCCGGCAGGAGAAACCACAGAGTATGACAAGGGACACAAGGCATCAGAATTGTTTGGTGTGAACATCCTTCAGGGTGTAGACCTGAAGTAGAGTGAAGATTCCATATACCATCACTGGACCAGGTAAGTATAAGCCGTCTGCTTTTTTACAGGTCGTCTTGGTGTATGGCAGGGACAAGGACGACAGTCCTGCCTGAGTGCAGACATCAGAATGGGTCATACCATTAACAGTCAGGAGCTTCTCCTTTGTGCCCCTCTGGTTTAGCATCTTGGATTGCTGGACTAAGCCTCACCCACCTGGCTTCATCCTGTCCAGTCAGAGGGTCCTTAAAGGCCTCTCAAATGTTCCCATTGTATGGGTAAAGGAAGGTGGGCAGTTGTCCTAAATGTCCTAAAACGACTGGTTCAAATTCAGAATACTTTATTAATCCCAAAGGGAAAGTATAAAGATGCAAAGTAACTTATTTTCTGGTGTCCAGTATTCAGAGAAGTCAAGCCTCTAGAGACAAGGTGAAACTAAATCAGTAAAGCACACAGAGGAGACTAATAAAGCTCATGCATAGGACCTTTAGTCCTAAATGTTTAAAATTTGCTGACATCACTGTAAGAGCATTGAACTGGAAATCTAAAGACATGGATTGCATCTGTGGTCACAGTGTTTTTCATTTAGACTTCACCCTTGCATTTTATTTTCTCCCAAACAACCATTCTCAGGTGTGTTGATGAAGTTCCACTTTCAATGCATTTTCCAGAACGTTGGTTTGATCGGAATGTATTTCTTGTATATGTTTCAGGTTGTAAGTCATAGTAGGACCTTTCATTTGTGGAGTCTTGTAGGTCATAGTAGGTCCTCTACTTGTGGAGTCCTGTAGGTCATAGTAGGTCCTCTACTTGTGGAGTCCTGTAGGTCATAGTAGGTCCTATCATTTGTGGAGTCCTGTAGGTTATAGTAGGTCCTCTTTTTTGTGGAGTCCTGTAGATCATAGTAGGTCCTCTTGTTTGTGGAATCCTGTAGGCCATAGTAGGCTCCTCATTTGTGGAGTCCTGTAGGTCTTTTTAGGTCCTCATTTGTTGAGTCTTGTAGGTCATAATAGGTCTTCTCATTTGCGGAGTCCTGTAGGTTATAGTAGGTCCTCTCGTTTGTGAAGTCCTGTAGGTCATAGCAGGTCCTCTCCTTTTCTCCTTTTTGACTCCTGTGGGTCTTTTTTAGGTCCTCATTTGTTGAGTCTTGTAGGTTGTAGTAGGTCCTCTCGTTTGTGGAGTCATGTAGGTTATAGTAGGTCCTCTCGTTTGTGGAGTCCTGTAGGTCATAGTAGGTCCTGTTGTTTGTGGCTTCCTGTAGGTCATAGTAATTCCTCTCGTTTGTGGAGTCCTGTAGGTCATAGTAGGTCCTGTTGTTTGTGGCTTCCTGTAGGTCATAGTAAGTCCTCTTGTTTGTGGAGTCCTGTAGGTCATAGTAGGTCTTGTTGTTTGTGGCTTCCTGTAGGTCATAGTAGGTCCTCTTGTTTGTGGAGTCCTGTAGGTCATAGTAGGTCCTCTTGTTTGTGGAGTCCTGTAGGTCTTAGCAGGTCCTCTCCTTTTTGGACTCCTGTGGCTCATTTGTGGAGTCCTTGTTGGTCATAGTAGGTCTGACTGTATGTTCCCATCATTTATCCAATACATTGTTTGTTTCAGTTTGAATGGACTTTCTTCTCCAGTAGTCTCCTTGCTCTATCCAGCTGATAATTCCACATCTACATCCACAGAGATATGCCGAGGCAGAAGAAGCTTTCCAGATGGTTTTACAGCTGGACAGCGGATGTAAGGAGGCCGTGAAGGAGATCCATACATGTCAAGTTCTACAGCTCATGGTAATGTGAGAAGAAACAGAGCCATTCATGTCATTGTATTCTCCATCAGTTATAATACATGTGATCTGGCCGTAGTAATGGGGGGGAGTCAGGGATCTCAGTGCAGAGATGTGGGATACCTTTTTGGTGAATGTCAGTGGGACAGACACATGAACCGGCTTTGCAACCAACATTAGGAGGGGAGAGTTCTTTCTACATTTGCATCATATTTTTTGCAGTGACCATGACAGGAGGCAAAACTCTGAATGCTTCATAAACCAGGGAAAGCAAAATATTAGTGTAGCATTACCTCCGCAGGATCTGCTGGTTTACTGGTTCCCTCTATTTCTGCACAGCCAGGCAACATACATCTTCCACTTGCACCCAGACACGAGAAGTCAGTCCCTTGGCTTTGTTTTTGTTGTTTTATTAGGGGTAACAACTTGGATGGGGTAGAGGAATTTATGGAATGCCCAATTTGACTTGAAAACAGATGAGGACAACATCCTTCCTATATACAGAAATACGATCCTGGACTGTTCTCCTTCCTGGACATACTCAGACTTTAAGGAACAGTAGCAAACAGGCCCGGACTGGGACAAAAAATAGGCTCAGGCATTTTAGACTGGGAAGCACGATCTCTTGGGGGGGGGGGGGGTGCAAGATGGGGGGGGGAGGGGGGTTGCATTTGCATGGGTGGTCGGTGATGGGATATTCTAAGAGACATTTCAATCCATTAAAGAGATATCCCCACCCTGCAAAGAGCCAACAAAGAGACATCCCCAGACCAGCAAAGAGACATCCCCAGACCAGCAAAGAGACATCCCCAGACCAGCAAAGAGACAGCCTCAGACCAGCAAAGTGACATCCCCCAACCTGCAAAGAGACAGCCTCAGACCAGCAAAGAGACAGCCCCAGTATCCAGCAAAGAGACAGCCCCAGTATCCAGCAAAGAGACTGCCCCAGTATCCAGCAAAGAGACTGCCCCAGTATCCAGCAAAGAGGCAGCCCCAGTATCCAGCAAAGAGACTGCCCCAGTATCCAGCAAAGAGACTGCCCAAATCCACCACCTTTCCCCGCCACTACAGAGCGGGACTTTAGCTGTAACACACAGCGGATCAGTTCACAGTGTACTCACCTTCCTCCCTATGCAGCTGTCACCATGTGCCGGCCGGTGTTAGGAGAGAGGCCACCGTTGTTCCTCGAGTGCAGGTCCGGGAGGTGTCTGTCTCCTGCAGGTTCTTCTTAACCGCCTTCTTCTGCACGTCCTAGTTTTCTGGCGCTGGCCCTGCTTCAGGCAAGGCCGCATAGCGGGAGGTGAGCGGCGGCCATGGTCTGTGTTACCCCTGCCTCAGGCCGTTCTTCTTAGGAGCATGCAGCCCAAAGGCCCCGGTCCACTGGGCAAACACCCGGTGTGCCCTATGGCCAGTGCAGTCCGTGCCTGGTAGCAAAAGTCCCTTACGGACTAGGAGCTTTTAGTCCCCTTTGAAAAATAGCACAAATGGTTGCAAAACTGCATGCAGGAGTATCTACTCTCCTATAGTAGAACTGCTTCCAGCTCCACTGCTTGCAGGCACTACCCAGCCCTCCTTGCTGCTCTGAAGATCTCCCAGGACAAGGGATAAAAAGAGTTAAGCACAGCGCTATCCTTTGGAAGCTTGCTACATGTGGCAGTCTCCCCCCTTGTGAATCCCTAGGTGTGCTGATGTACTCACTCTGTCCTCCTTGCTTCCACTGCTCTCAGGCAAGAATCCTGTTCCAACGGTGATGCTGAGTGGACCTTCCTAAGCCCAGCCCTTCTAGGCCAATAGGACCCCTCCTAGGCCACCGACCGCCTCCTCAGCACTCCATCTTCCACCCGAATTCCCTGCTAACCTGGCTCTCCAATATTTAACCACTTGCTTACCGTGCCAATTCTGACACTTCTTTATATATTTTTTTTAGCAGAGGCCCTAGAGATTAAAATGGCAGTCGTTGCAATTTTTTTATGTCACACAGTATTTTTTTGGGAATAAATACACTTTAATGAATTAAAAAAGAACAAAACACAATATATAACCAAATTCTTTATAAAATATGAAAGATAATGTTACGCCGAGTAAACCGATACACAACATGTCATGCTTTAAAATTGCCCATGCTCATGGAATGGCACCAAACTACGGTACTTAAAAATCTCCATAGACAATGCTTTAAAATTTACTACGGGTTACCAATTTAGAGTTACAGAGGAGATCTAGTGCCAAAATTATTGCTCTCGCTCTGACATTTACAGCAATACCTAACGTGTGGTTTGAACACTGTTTACATATGTGGGCGTGACTTACGTATGCGTTCCTTGTGATAGCAATAAGCAATGACCAGTCTTCGTTATGGAGAGATCTGGGGTCAAAAAGAACCCACATTCCTCCTCTACAATATAAAGCATTAGATATAAAAAGCAAAAACAAAACATTGATCTAATGTTTTACCAAAAAAAAAAAAAATGGCCTTGTTTACATTGGGCCGAAATCACGATGATCCAACTTGCGGTGTGGCTTATGCGCTGAGGATCTTAAAGGGGAACCCCTCGCCAAAATAAAAAAAAAACTGGCGTGGGGCTCCCCCCCAATACGATATCAGGCCCTTTGGTCTGGTATGGATGTTAAGGGGAACGCCCACGCAAAAAAAAATGGCGTGGGGTTCCCCCCAAGTTCCATACCAGACCCTTATCCAAGCACGGCAGGTCAGGAAAGGGGAGGGATCAAGAAAGCGCCCCCCCGGACCATAGCAGGCCACATGCCCCCACCCCAAAGCACCTTGTCCCCATATTGATGAGGACAAGGGCCTCTTCCTGAGAACCCTGGCCAGTGGTTGTTGGGGTCAGCGGGCGGTGGGCTTATCGGAATCTAGACGCCCCCAGATCCCGCCCCCCCACCATATGTGAATGGGTAGGGGTACATTGTACCCCTACCCATTCACCCAAAAAAAAGTGTCAAGAATGAAAACCGTACACAGGTTTATAAAGTAATTTATTAAGGCAGCTCCAGCATCTCTTCTGATTTCTTCTCTCTCCGGCGATGTCTTCATCCTCCAGTTCTTCCCCTCTCTCCGCAGTCTTCTGCCTCTGCCTGTTCTCTCTCTGCTGTCTTCTCCCTCTGTTCTTCCTCCGGTGTTCTCTCGACGCACTCTCCTGGTGTAATGCTAGGTCTTCCGTGTGCCATTACTTACATAGAGATGGGGTGGGGTCATCCGGTGACATCATCTGGAGGCCCTGCCCCCTTGTGGTGTCACCATACGATGCATGATGAGGCAGTGATGTCATCAGATGGCCTTGCCCCGTGTCTATATAAGTAATGGAGGAAGCGTCGAGAGAACATCAGAGGGAGAGGACAGCTCAGAGAGGAGACCCAGAAGAGGCAGAAGACCGCGGAGACAGGAGAAGAACCGGGGGGGGGCATGTGGCCTGGTATGGTTCGGGGGGGGGGGCGCTCGCTCGTCCCCTCTTCTTTCCTGACCTGCCAGACTGCATGCTCGGATAAGGGTCTGGTATGGATTTTGGGAGGGACCCCACGCCTTTTTTTTTTTTTTCTTTGGCATGGGGTTTCCTCTTAAAATCCAGAAATGAAGGGTTTGATATCGTCTTGGGAGGGGGGAGACCCAATGCCAGTTTTTTGGGGTTTTTCTTTTCCCGAGGGGTTCCCCTTCAAGACCCCCAGCGCAAACGCCGCGCTGCAAGTCGGATCATCATGACTTCTATTCAAATCCATGGGCTCCCATAAGGAACCATTGATTTTGAATGGATGCAGGGAAACGCTGCTGAAAGCTAGAGCGGCTAAACGCGCATTGACGCCAATGCAAAAAGCTACTAAAAGCGCGTTTTTACGCCCCGTGTGCATGAGGCCTTGGAGTCTTAGAAAAAAGGGCACTCATTTTTAATCGTTAAATACACAGATTTTTCCAAAGTAAACGAGAAGTCTAATTCAGTGATCTCCGGTAATAGCCGCGCATTGTTCTTCGCGTGGAGACGGACCCCTCGGTGTTTCTGTAATGAGTATTTAAATCTCTTTCAAGGTTCATGGATTCACCCAGGAGCAGAGCGTGGCTTTGCTGGAGGAATATAAATCTGTGGCTGCTGTCATGGAAGCTCCAATTTCTGCCAAAGGTAATTTTCTAAATTGTAACGTCAGTTTTATTTTCTGGTTGGGGGGGGGGTCATGTGACCGGCGCTCAGTAACTCTCTCTTCTTTCCGGCGGCGCAGTGTTGCAGGAAAATGTGAACCTTGAGGATCCGGCAGAAGAGGAGCTGCTCTTCTTAAACGACTTGTGAGTACGAGCGCGCGTCTGCTGCCCGAGGAATCGTACAAATCGTTTTCTGATGACGGCGGATCATAAACGCCTTCCCAGAATGCTTCACCTATGCAGATTGGCTTTAAACTCAAGCATGCGTGTCCGGGTTCTGCTCAGTGCCGGGACTGCAGAGGAATATTACTGCAGACAGTTTTATTGGTTATTAGAATGTCTCCTACCAACTGCCACCAAGCTGGGATCTCTAACAGAATGTATACAGTGCCTTGAAAAAGTATTCATACCCCTTGAAATTCCCTACATTTTGTGATGTTACAACCAAAAACGTCAATGTGTTTTATTGGGATTTTATGTGATAGACGACACAAAGTGGCTCATAATTGTGAAGTGGAAGGAAAATGATAAATGATACAAATAAATCTGTGAAAAGTGTGGGGGGCATTTGTATGGCGTCCCCCAGAGTCAATACTTTGTAGAACCGCCTTTCTCTGCAATAACAGCTGCAAGTCTTTTTGGGGAAGTCTCTGCCAGCTTTGCCCATCTAGAGAGGACATTTCTGCCCATTCTTTGCAGAATCCCCCAAGCTCTGTCAGATTGGATGGAGAGCGTCTGTGAACAGCAATTTTTAAGTCTTGCCACAGATTCTCAATAGGATTTAGGTCTGGACTGTGACTGGGCCATTCTAACACATGAATATGCTTTGATCAAAACCATTCCATTGTAGCTCTGGCTGGATGTTGAGGGTCGTTGTCCTGCTGGAAGGTGAACCTCTGCCCCGGTCTCTAACAGGTTTTCTTCTAAGATTTCCCTGTATTTGGCTCCATCCATCTTCCCATCAACTCTGAACAGCTTCCCTGTCCCTGCTGAAGAAAAGTCATCCCCACACCATGATGCTGCCACCACCATGTTTCACGGTGGGGATGGTGAGTTCAGGGTGATGTGCAGTGTTAGTTTTCTACCACACATAGCGTCTTGCTTTTAGGCCAAAAAGTTCAATTTTGGTCTCATCTGAGCAGAGCCCCTTCTTCCACATGTTTGCTGTGTCCCCCACATGGCTTCTCACAAACTGCAAACTGGACTTCTTATGGATTTCTTTCACCAATGGCTTTCTTCTTGCCACTCTTCCATAAAGGGCAGATTTGTGGAGAGCACGACTAATAGTTGTCCTGTGGACAGATTCTCCCACCTGAGCTGCGGATCTCTGCAGCTTCTCTGGAGTTACCATGGACCTCTTGGCTGCTTCTCTGATGAATGTTTTCCTTGCCCGGCCGGTCAGTTTAGGTGGACGGCCATGTCTTGGTAGGTTTGCAGTTGGTGCCATACTGTTTCCGATGATGGATTGAACAGAGCTCCGCGAGATGTTCAAAGCTTGGGGTATTTTTTTATAACCTAACCCTGCTTTATACTTCTCCACAACTTTATCCCTGACCTGTCTGGTGTGTTCCTTGGCCTTCATGATGCTGTTTGTTCACTAAGGTTCTCTAACAAACCTCTGAGGGCCTCACAGAACAGCTGTATTTATACTGAGATTATATTACACACAGATGGACTCTATTTACTAATTAGGTGACTTCTGAAGGCAATTGGTTCCTCTAGATTTTAGTTAGGGGTATCAGAGTAAAGGGGGCAGAATACAAATGCCCCCCACACTTTTCACAGATTTATTTGTATCATTTATCATTTTCCTTCCACTTCACAATTATGAGCCACTTTGTGTCAGTCTATCACATAAAATCCCAATAAAATACGTTTACGTTTTTGGGTGTAATGTGACAAAATGTGGGAAATTTCAAGGGGTATGAATACTTTTTCAAGTCACTGTATTTTCTCTGAGCTTCTGCGTAAAATAATTGTATGGTCAGCAGCTGAACACCCTTCTGTGGTCCAACACTGGAATGCAGACAAATGTGTGAGGAGAAGCGCAGTGCTATACCCTTAAGAAATATAGATCCTTTGATACCAAAGAACGATACATCAAATCTTTAACCCCTTCAACACCGGGCACTTTTACCCCCCTTCCTTCCTAGGCCAATTTTCAGCTTTCAGGGCTGTCAGACTTTGAATGATAATTACACAATCATGCAACATTTTACCCATTTGACATTTCTATTTTTTTTCACACAAATAGAGCTTTTTTTTTTGTTGCTAAATGAATTAAAAAAGAATGAACATTTTGAAAAAAAACCCACGCTTTTCTTTGTTCCCATTATGAAGAAAGATTATTTATTTTGCAAAATTTTCTTAGTCCAAAATGTATTCTGCTACATTTCTTTGCTTAACATAACCCAAATCAGTTTCTATTATTTAGTCTGTAGGAAAGTTATGGAATCCACAAACTGTGGGGTTTTATATATCTGAAAATCGATCAATCCTGATGTACTGACGGACGATCTTATTTCTTGAGGCCAAAAAATTCCCGGACAGTACAAATATCCCCCCAAATTACCCCTTTTTGGAATGTAGACAGTCCAAGGTATTTAGTAAGAGGCTTGGCGATTTTTTTTTTTTTGAAGTTGTAATCTTTTGTTATCATTTCTTGGAAAATAAAGAATTAATTTTTTTTTTTTTTTTACTGTCACCAGAGCATTGTCATATAATGTGTGTGGCGGTGATCATGGACACTGACTGGTGACAGTACAAAAAAAATAATAATCTATTCGATTTTTTTTTCATTTTTATTATATATTTTTTCTTATTTTTTTTATGATTTTTTTTTTTTTGATCATGGACACGGACTGGTTACAGTACAAAAAAAAAAATATTCTATTCGATTTTCTTTTCATTATATATTTTTTCTTATTTTATTATGATTATTTTTTTTTAAATAAACTTTGACCAGAGCAATATAAAGTTACCATAGTAACATTGTACTACTCTAGTGAAGTGATCAGGATTTTTTTTTTTTTTTTTTTTTACACATTATGTTTGCTTATAACAATGAATTTCATTGCTATAAGCAAGCATTTTACTGAATGAAATTGGTTCATCCAGTTTGTTCTGTTGTGATTAGCTGTGATTAGCCACAGCTGATCACATGGCACAAATGGGCTGTGATTGGCCCAGCCTGTACCATGTGATCACTGTGACCAATCACAGCTAGCAACACAATTGTATACAATAGATGGCTTGAAAGGAAGCCGTCCATTGTTTACAACTGTCATGAGATCTGCTGTGATTGGTTACAATGATCGCATAATACTGGCAGCGGGTTGGTTGGTACCATGATCAGTCATTGGCTGTGCCCCATGGGCAGTACCGCATCACAACACCGCTGTGTGAACAAAACTTTATGAAATGTCACTATGCCAATTCAGTAAAGTTCAAAGAAAAAAAACAGTAAACCCCACAGTGTGGCGGGATTGCTGCATCAGCACTATTAATGCCCACCAGCAGCCGTGTGATCTGGTCCAATAAACTTGTCATCAATTGTTTGACCACAAAAATGAATTATCGTTTTGGTTAATATCTCAAGTTTTGATGCATATAATACAGTATATTAAGACGCCTGCCTTTACACACACATGAGAATGTTAATGGCATCCCAGTCTTAGTCCGTAGGGTTCAATATTGAGTTGGCCCACCCTTTGCAGCTCTAACAGCTTCAACTCTTCTGGGAAGGCTGTCCACACGGTTTAGGAGTGTCTATGGGAATGTTTGACCAGTCTTCCAGGTCAGGCACTGATGTTGGATGAGAAGGCCTGGCTCGCAGTCTCCGCTCTAATTCATCTCAAAGGTGCTCTGTTGGGTTGAGGTCAGGACTCTGTGCAGGCCAGTCAAGTTCCTCCACCCCAAACTCGCTCATCCTTGTCTTAATGGACCTTGCTTTGGGCACTGGTGCGCAGTCATGTTGGAACAGGAAGGGGCCATCCCCAAACTGTTCCCACAAAGTTGGGAGCATGAAATTGTCCAAAATATCTTGGCATGCTGACGCCTTAAGAGTTCCCTTCACTGGAACTAAGGGGTCAAGCCCAACCCCTGAAAAACAACCCCCACACCATAATCCCGGTTGAGGTCAGTCAAGTTCCTCCTCCCCAAACTCGCTCATCCATGTCTTTATGGACCTTGCTTTGTGCAGTGGTCCAAATCATTTGGTGGAGGGGGGATTATGGTGTGGGGTTGTTTTTCAGGGGTTGGGCTTGGCCCCTTAGTTCCAGTGAAGAGAACTCTTAAGGCGTCAGCATACCAAGGCATTTTGGACAATTTCATGCTCCCAACTTTGTGGGAAGAGTTTGGGGAAGGCCCCTTCCGGTTCCAACATGACTGCGCACCAGTGTACAAAGCAAGGTCCATAAAGACAAGGATGAGTGAGTTTGGGGTGGAGGAAGTTAACTGGCCTGCACAGAGTCCTGACCTCAACCCAATAGAACACCTTTGGGGTGAATTCGAGCGGAGACTGCAAGCCAGGCCTTCTCATCCAACATCAGTGTCTGACCTCACAAATGCGCTTCTGGAAGAATGTCTCATAGACACTCCTCAACCTTGTGGACAGCCTTCCCAGAAGAGTTGAAGCTGTTATAGCTGCAAAGGGTGGGCCAACTCAATATTGAACCCTACGGACTAAGACTGGGATGGATTTAAAGTTCATGTGCGTGTAAAGGCAGGTGTCCCAATACTTTTGACAATATAGTGTATGATGGAGGGATGTACTAACAATTCCTGTGTCATTTCTCTATTTTACAGACCCCAGAGCTGCTCTTTGTGGGTGGGAAATATCACCGACCAGATCACAGAAAAGCTACTGAGAGATTTATTTAAATGGTGAGCAGATCGTCCCGTTCTTGTCGCAGTTATGTAATATTTGGGTTCTTCCATCCCTAAGCTGAGAATGCCGTTGTATTTCCGACTGGCCGGTAGCCAATCGGCTTTTAACGTCAGCTTTTTCAATTAAGCTTTGACAAATAGAACCTGGAAATTGATTGGTTGGCAGAGCTGCAGAAGATTTTGCACAACCCAGTTTTAGTAAATCTTCCCCAAGGGTTGCTAGGAATACCCTCAGCATATTTTGGACAGCGTAGAACTGGTTCCCAAAATGCAGGAAAATGCCCATCTACGTGAAGTTGGAATGACCCTCCCTGAACTGGGGTCAGAGCCTTCAGCACCACCTTTCAGCCACATGTAAGGCTGTTTTTCAATACTCCTCTAACACAATTTGCCAACAATTTACAGTGCATCCGGAAAGTATTCACAGCGCTTCACTTCTTCCACATTTTGTTATGTTACATCCTTATTCCAAAATTGATTAAATTCATTATTTTCCTCAAAATTCTACAAACAATCCCCCATAATGACAACGTGAAATAAGTTTGTTTGAAATCTTTGCAAATTTATTAAAAATAAAAAAGGAAAAAATTCCCATGTACATAAGGATCACAGCCTTTGCTCAATACTTTGGTGAAGCACCTTTGGTACTCAAGTCTTTTTGAGTTATTATGCTACAAGCTTGGCACACCTATTTTTGGGCAGTTTCTTCCATTCTTCTTTGTAGGACCTCTCAAGCTCCATCAGGTTGGATGGGGAGCGTCGGTGCACAGCCATTTTCAGATCTCTCCAGAGATGTTCAATGGGGTTCAAGTCTGGGCTCTGGCTGGGCCACTCAAGGACATTCACAGAGTTGTCCCATAGCCACTCCTTTGTTATCTTGGCTGTGTGCTTAGGGTCGTTGTCCTGTTGGAAGATGAACCTTTGCCCCAGTCTGAGGTCCAGAGCGATCTGGAGCAGGTTTTCATCAAGGATGTCTCCGTTGTGGGAAATTAGCTCGTGGGGATCGCTTTTCACAGGAAAATACTCAGCAGGCATGCCAACTTCTTTAAAATCTGGCGGGTTTCCAGTTTTATTAGGTAAAAGGTCTGTAAATTATTAAACAAACATAATAGCAAAACAAAACCTTGCCGCCCGGCGCTAAACTAACAATCGTGATTCCTTACTATGCGGTGTGGGACTGGCCCCGACACCTACAAAACAAGAGCACATTGCAAACCTTGTTTTTGAGTCCAAAATAGCACACAGAGCTCTCTGTTTTCCTCCACTGAGATCCAGGATCGAGCTCCAGTGAGATCTCTTCCTTATGTGGAGCATAAAGTCCGGGCTGGAACCAGCTCTGCTACGGTGGCTGGAAAAACCCGGGTCGGACTCTCTCTAGTAGCCTCCAAGTGATCGCATGCGAGACGACAAGTATCGCCCGTCCATTATGGCACCTTGCGTAACATCACATATCCCCCCCCCCCCTGCTCAAGCCCCTGGGGTGGAGAAACTGTCCCAACCTTGCAGTGGGCCCAGGAAAGACTATCAGTGTTATTTTGAGCCTTCCGGCCCAGTGTTCCACTGAGAAACCTAAACAGCTGTAGGGCCAGGAACCACCTAATCACCCGGCTATTCTTCTCCCGGTTGTTACACATTCACTTAATGGGGGCATGGTCGGTGACTGCCTAAACGGCCTTCCCAGCAGGTAGTATTATAGGGCCTCTAAGGCCCACTTGATAACCAGGCACTCCTTCTCCACAATGGCATAATTCCTTTCATTCCTATTAAGCTTCCTGCTTAAGTAGATGACCGGGTGCTCCTCATCGTTTCTGATCTGGGACAGAACAGCACCTAGTCCCACGTCAGAGGCGTCGGTTTGAACCACAAAGTCCTTTGTGAAGTCTGGGGTCACGCACACCGGCTGTACACAAAGGGCTTGCTTCTGGAAGGCCGCCTCGGGATTCCACTTAACCATTTCTACCCTTCATCAGATCAGTCAGAGGGACGGCAATGGTGGCAAAGTCGGGGATGAAGCGTCGGTAATGCCCTGTAATCCCCAGGAAAGCCCAAACCTGTTTCTTGTTCACCGGTTGGGGCCACTTTTGAATGGCCTCGATCTTATTGGCCTGGGGCTTGAGCCAGACCCCGACAAATAACATACCTGAGTTATTTGGCCTCCTCCAGACCTATGGCACACTTTTTCGGGTTGGCTGTTAAACCTGCTACCCTCAGCGAATCTACCACTGCCTTCACCCAAGGCAGATGTGATTCCCAATCTGGGCTGTGGATGACCACATCATCCAGGCCACAGCATAGGACCGATGCGGCCTCAAAGTTTTGTCCATCATCCTCTGGAAGGATGCAGGGGCCCCATGCAGACCAAACGGCATTCGCTTGTATTGAAAGGACCCCTTTGGGGGTAGAGAAGGCCATTTTTCTTTCGCTAAATCCGTTAGGGCAGTGGTTCTCAACTCCGGTCCTCAGGACCCACCAACAGGCCAGATTTTAAGTATTACCTTGGGGAGATGCAGACTAGAATACTGCAATCACTGAGCAGCAAATCATATCACCTGTGATGTATTTCAGTTATCCTGCAAACCTGGCCTGTTAGTGGGTCCCGAGGACTGGAGTTGAGAACCACTGCGTTAGGGGAATCTGCCAGTAGCCTTTAGTTAAGTCTAGGGTTGTTATGTACCGGGCACCTCCCAACCTGTCCACAAGTTTGTCAACCCGCGGCATTGGGTATGCGTCAAACTGAGACACTTCATTCAGCTTCCTGAAATCCTTACAGAACCGGATAGTGCCACCAGGCTTTGGGACCAGCACTATGGGGCTCGACCAGGCGCTGTGGGACTCCTCTATCACGTCCAACTCCAACATGATTTTTATTTCTTTCACCTCCGCCTCTCGTCTAGCCTCAGGTATCCGGTAGGGTTTTATATTTACGAGGACCCCTGGTTTTGTATGACAGTGGTCCGTCCAGGTAGGGGAGAGAAAAAGTCTCTATTTTTACTTATAAATTCCTTTACGTAATTTTCTTGCATCAGTGACAAGGTCTCGGTTATGGGATCGTCCAGGGTCATTGGTACCCTGTCCTTTTGAGGGGTTGGCACGGGCACTAAAGTCTCTCTGTCCTTCCACGGTTTTAAGAGATTAACATGGTAGATTTGTTCCGGCTTCCTTTTCCCATGCTGGTAAACCTTATAGTTTACTTCCCCTACTCTTTCCCTAATCTCAAAGGGACCCTGCCACTTTGCTAGGAATTTACTTTCAACAGTGGGGACTAGCACCAGCACTCTGTCCCCGGGATTTAAAGTCCGGGTTTTGGCACCCAGATTGTAAACCCTCCTCTGAGCTTCCTGGGTTTGCTCCATATGTTCTTGGACAAAGGGCAGAACAGCTGAGATTCAGCCTTGCATCAAGGAGACGTGCTCTATGAAGCTTCTATACGGGGTGGCCTCTCCTTCCCATGTTTCTTTTGCGACATCTAGCAGCCCCCTGGGATGTCTACCATACAAGAGTTCAAACGGGGAATATCCCGTAGACGCCTGTGGAACCTCTCGTATGGCAAACTTGAGATATAGCAGGAAATCCCAATTTCTCCCATCTTTATCCTCCACCTTTTTCAACATACTTTTAAGGGTCTTGCTAAACCTTTCCACCAGACCGTCAGTTTGGGGTGATAAACAGAAGTATGGAGATGGGAGATTTTGTACAATTTGCACAATTCCTTGGTAACTCTGGACATAAAAGGGGTTCCCCAATCCGTTAAGATATCCTTTGGGATCCCCACCCGACTAAACACCTGGACCAACTCCTTGGCAATAGTCTTAGTGGAGGTGTTCCGCAAAGGGGATGGCTTCAGGATAGCGTGTTGCATAGGCGAGTATGACCGGAATATGCTGGTGGCCCGGAGTAGACTTTACCAATGGCCACACCAAATCCATGCCAATTCTCTCAAATGGCACTTCAATGATGGGCAGTGGGACAAGGGGGCTACGGAAATAGGGAGATGGTGCAGTAATTTGACACTCGGGACATGATTCACAATATTCCCTGACCTCCACATGCAACCCAGGCCAGAAGAACCTCTGGGTTATTCTCTCTTTTGTTTTCTCTATACCCAGATGTCCCCCCATTATATGAGCATGGGCCAGATCCAGCACCATCCTGCGGAAGGGTTTGGGAACCACTAACTGTTCTACTTTGTCCTCCCCGCGTTTTACCACGTGGTACAACAAATTATTTTTAAGAGCCATGTAGGAGCCATGCCCCCCCCCAATTAGGGTCCATCACCTTCAGGTTTTCTCTGGCTCTAAGGAGAGTGACATCACGTAGTTGCTCTGTACAGAAGTCCTCTCTACGGACCTCTAAGTCAGGCACTACATGCAGTTCACTCTCACAGTCAGGGTCAAAGACATTTTCTGGATCATTAGCCACCAGCTTGGAGCAATCTTCTAGCTCCTCCGGCTCCCCGACCATTGCAGGAAAAGGAAGAGGGTCTCCTTCCTCGGTCCTGCCACAATCTCTCCTTCCGTTTGGCAAAAAGGGTCTGGTGAGAACTCCCGTGCTTCCTCAGCAGGGGGAGCTCTTTCCTCCAGGCTCTCTGTGCCCTCCCACAACGTCCAAAAATGGGGAAAATCCCTCCCCACTAACTCTTCATGAAGCAGGGAAGGTACCACTCCCACTGAATGGGTCACTCTGCCGAAAGGGTTGTCAATCTTGACCAGCCCTGTCTGGTAGTCACGAGTGTCCCCGTGGAGGCAAATTACCCCGACAGTGCTAGGGTGTAACCTTGCCGGATTTACACAGCTGCTTTTGACCAACGTTATCACACTACCAGAGTCAAGCAGCTCAGTGATGGGTTTCCCGTCAATAGCAAACACACACATTTGAACATGATGCTATATAGGCGACCTGTGCAAAAAGAGAAATGTCTTTTCATATAAGCATTATCACATTGCATGGGTTCATCATTCAGGGGACAATTGGCAGCAATATGTCCCTAGGCATGGCATCGGTAGCACTGTATCTGCTCTATACCCAGTCCTCTCTAGGGTCCCCAAGACCTTCCTGGCTTCTTTGTCCACCAAGCTAACTTTCACTGGTTACATTGGAGTGAGGTGCAACAAGTCCTCAGCAGCACTGTATCTCTCCATGAGGGCCACCAGGTGGTTTGCCGTTTTGGGGTCATCATGGCTGACCCACTTCCTCAAAGTAGCAGGGAGCGCATGCAGATACTGCTCCATGACCACACACGCTCCACAATCGGAGGGCCTGGCAAAGTCTCTGGCTGTAACCATTTCCTCGTGAGATGGATCAAGTCAAACATTTGGGAGCCGGGTGGCTGGTCCATGCAGTAGGTCCACTGATGCACCCGTTAAGCCCGGACTGCCATGGTGACACCCAGGCGTGCGAATATCTCAGTTTTTAGAGACTCGTAGTCCTGGGCTTTTTCAGGCTCTTCAAGATAGACCTTGTTGGGCTCACCTGTCAAAAAAGGTGCTAGAAGTCCCGACCATTGTCCTATTTGCCATCCTTCCCACACCGAGACTTTCTCAAAAGTGGTGAGATATTCCTCCACATCATCCGCAGGTGTCATCTTCTGCAGATGGTAACTGGCACGGATCAACTTTTGTTCCGCTGGCACAGGAGATGTGGATCCCTTCTTTAACTCTACGAGAGCCTCCACCAGCTGGCGATTGATCTCCTGCTGGGCCTCATGTTGTCTGCCACTTTCTTCCCGCTGTGCTGCAGCGGCATGTGCGGCTTGGAGGTTGGTCTCCCGCTGAGCCGCAGTTGCCTGCAGCAAGACCTTCAACATCTCCTCCATTTTGCAAAGTTGTCCACTGAGTCCACCCCATGTGGGAGATCTCTTTTCACAGAAAAATACTCAGCAGGCAGGCCAACTTCTTTAAAATCTGGTGGATTGCGAGTTTTATTAGGTAAAAGGTTTGCAAATTATAAAACAAACAAAATCGCAAAACAAAACCTTGCCATCCGGCGCTAAACTAACAATCGTGATTCCTCACTATACGGTGTGGGGCTGGCCCAGACACCCACAAAACATGAGCACAATGCAAACCTTGTTTTTGAATCCAAAATAGCATACAGAGCTCTCTCAGCTTTCCTCCACTGAGATCCAGGATCGAGCTCCAGTGAGATCTCTTCCTGATCATAAAATTCAGGTGGAGAGGGCTTTGGGTGGAGCACAAAGTACGGACCAGAACCAGCTCTGCTACGGTGGCTGGAAAAACCCGGGTCGGACTCTCTCTAGTCGCCTCCAAGTTATCGCATGCGAGGCAACAAGTATCGTCCGTCCAATATGGTGCCTCGCATAATGTCACACCGTACATAGCTGCATTCATCTTTCCATCAATCCTGACTAGTCTCCCAGTTCCTGTTGCTGAAAGACATCCCCACCGCATGATGCTGCCACCACCATGCTTCACTGTAGTGATGGTAATGGCCAAGTGGTGAGCGGTGCCTGGTTCCTGCAGACATGCCCTTTGCCATTCAGGCCAAAGAGTTCAATCTTTGTTTCATCAGACCAGAGAATTTTATTTCTCATGGTCTAAGAGTTCTTCAGGTGCCTTTTGGCAAACTCCAGGTGGGCTATCATGTGCCTTTTACTGAGGAGTGGCTTCCATCTGGCCACTCTACCATACAGGCCTGATTGGTGGAGTGCTGCAGAGAAGGTTGTTGTACTGGAAGGTTCTCCTCTCTCCACAGAGAAACGCTGGAGCTCTGTTAGAGTGACCATTGTGTTCTTGGTCACCTCCCTGTCTAAGGCCCTTCTCCCCCCATCGCTCAGTTTGGCTGGGCGGTCCACTCTAGGAAGAGTCCTGGTGGTTCCAAAGGTCTTCCATTGAGGGATGATGGAGGACACTGTGCTCATTTGGACCTTCAATGCTGCAGTAATGTTTCTGTACCCTTCCCAAGATCTGTGTCTCCATACAATTCTGTCTCGGAGTTCTACAGACAATTCCTTGGACTTCATGGCTGGTTTGTGCTCTGACATTATTATTATTATTGTTATTATTATACAGGATTTATATTGCACTAACAGTTTACGCAGCGCTTTAACACGCACTGTTAACTGTGGGATCTTATATAGACAGGTGTGTGCCTTTCCAAATCACGTCCAATCAACTGAATTTACCACAGATGGACTCCAATCGAGTTGTAGAAACATCTCAAGGATGATCGGTGGAAACAGGAGGCACCTGAGCTCAATCTTGAGTGTCATGGCGAAGGCTGTGAATACTTCTGTACATGGGGTTTTTTGTTTTATTATTATTAATGCATTTGCAAAGATTTCAAACAAACTTCTTTCACGTTGTCATTATGGGGGACAGCAGCGGCTGGTGTATAAGGGGCGCTTGGACGCTGCCTCCCCGCCGCTGAGAAGGAAAAAAAAAGTCAGCTTGGCTCCCCTGCAGGAGGTGCCGGTACATTGACTTTTCTTCTTTTTTTTTTTCCTCGGCTCCTTGCTGTCAGCTGACAGCAAGTAGTGAGCCGATTGGCCAGTTATTGAAGTCTATGTGTGTGCGCTGAACAAGCGCACACACATAGACTGATTGGCTGCCCCCTGAGCCATCAGAGCCAATGACTCTCTGTCATTGGATGCTGTTGGGGGCGGGACTACGGTGGACGTGCAGGCTGCATGATTACTCACGCAGGCACAGCACTCCCCGGGACTTCCTTGCAGACTGCCAGCATGCTCTCCGCTAGTGCTGCCTTGCATAATGTCAGCCCGCTCTCCAGCAAGCCAATCTCTGCAACACTGCCAGCCTGAGCCTGCCTATTAGATGGGGTAAGTGCGGGAGTTGTCCCGACCTCGGGGGTGGGGGGGTGGGGCTGGTGACTGTATACCCTACCTTGGGCTCTGTATACTGCTACCTGACATCCTGTGTACTGCTACCTGGCACCCTGTATACTGCTACCTGGGACCCTGTATACCCTATCTGGGACGCCTGTATACTGCTACCTGGCACCCTATATACTGCTACCTGGGGCTCTGTATACCCTATCTGGGACCCCTGTATACTGCTACCCTGTATACTGCTACCTGGCACCCTATATACCGCTACCTGGGGCTCTGTATACCCTATCTGGGACCCCTGTATACTGCTACCTGGCACCGTGTATACTGCTACCTGGGGCTCTGTATACCCTATCTGGGACCCCTGTATACTGCTGCCTGGCACCCTGTATACTGCTACCTGGGGCTCTAAATACCCTATCTGGGACCCCTGTCTACTGATATCTGGGACCCCTGTCTACTGATATCTGGGACCCCTGTATACTGCTATATGGTGACTCTGTATACTGCTATCTGGGACCCCTGTATACTGCTATCTGGGACCTCTGTATACTGCTACCTGGGGCTCTGTATACTGCTACCTGGCACCCTATATACTGCTACCTGGGGCTCTGTATACCCTATTTGGAACCCCTGTATACTGCTACCTGGGACCCTGTATACTGCTACCTGGGACCCTGTATACTGCTACCTGGGACCCTGTATACTGCTACCTGGGGCTCTGTATATTGCTACCTGGGACCCTGTATACTGCTGTCTGGGACCCTGTATACCCTATCTGGTGACTGTATACCCTATCTGGGACCCTGCATACTGATATATGGTGATTCTGTATACTGATATCTGGGACTCTGTATACTGCTATCTGGGGCTCTGTATACTGCTATATGGTGACTCTGTATACTGCTATATGGTGACTCTGTATACTCCTATCTGGTGATGCTGGGCTGTATACTCCTGACACAAGGGGTGGAAACTATAAGGGGTGGGGTTTATGAGCAGTGGGAGGGGTCAAAAAGGAAGGGCGGGGTCCGGCACCCCCTCCCCCCATCCTAAAATTTCACCAGCCACCACTGATGGGGGATTGTTTTGTAGAATTTTGAGGAAAATAATAAATTGAATACATTTTGGAATAAGGCTGTAATATAACAAAATGTGGAGAAAGTGAAGCGCTGTGAATACTTTCCGGATGCGCTGTAAACCTTCCACCATGGGACTCAAATGATTACCACTTGTCCCAGCCCCCTTGGCACCATGGTGATTGGGCAATGGAAATGGAAGAGGGCGGTGTCAGAAACGTTCACATCTCCTGCCATGTTCTTGGACATCTACTTTGACCCCAATCCACTGTGATTGGATTAGGGTGACTGAATAGTGCGTATAAAAGCTGAAGTATGTTCCTGATACTCAGTACTGAGATGCTGCTTGGATATTATTCATAATCATATTAATTATGTATAATATTGTTATTTTTATTTCTATTAGAATAATACACATTTTTTTTTAATATTCTGTATAAATCCTAAATAAATAATAATCTTGTATAACAGCAATATTATTATTATTATTATTACACAAGATTCATTCATAATAATAATAATAGTATTTTTTGTTATTGTTGTTATACAGGATTTATTATTATTATTATTATGCAGGATTTATTCTTCTTCTTCTTATTATTATTATTATTATTATTATTGTACATAATTTATTATTATTATAATACAGGATTTATTAGTATTACTATACAGGATTTATTATTATTGTACAGAATTTATTATTATCATTATTATTCAGGATTTATTATTATTATTATTATTATTATTATTAGTAGTACCAGTCGCCATATATTACTATCACAAGGGATGTTTACATTCCTTGCAACAGCAATAAAAGTGATCAGAATTTTTTTTTTTTTTTTAAAGGAACATTGTCAAAAAAATAAAATAAAGAAAAAAAAAAGAAAAAACATTTTTTTTAAGCGCCACCGTCCCCGTGAGCTTGCGCAGCAAAAAAAAACGCATATGCGTAAGTCGCGCCCGCATATGAAAACGGTGTTCAAACCACACATGTGAGGTATCGCCGCGATCGCCAGAGTGTGAGCAATAATTCTAGCACTGGACCTCCTCTGCACCTCTAACCTGATAACCGTTAAACACTTTTTTAAGACGTTGCCTATGGAGATTTTTAAGTACCGTCGTTTGTCGCCATTCCACAAGTGTGCGCAATTTTCAACCGTAACATGTTTGGTATCTATTTACCCGGCGTAACCTCCTCTTTCACAATATACAAAAAAATTGGGCTAACTTTACTGTTTTGTTATTTCTCAATTAACAAAAACTGTATTTTTCCAAAAAAAAAAATTGCATTTGAAAGACCGCTGTGCAAATACGGTGTGATATAAAATATTGCAATGACCGCCATTTTATTCTCTAGAGTCTTTGCTAAAATATATATATAATGTTTGGGGGTTCTAAGTAATTTTCTAGAAAAAAATACTGATTTTAACTTATAAACAAGAAGTGTAAAAAAGGGCTCCGGGGCTGAAGTGGTTAAAGCCAAACTCCAGACATGGAGATAACTGGACTGAAGGGTGTATTTTTTTATGTATTTATCAAAAAAATAAGTATATGTATTTTAAAATAAAACCTGAACATGGTTTATTTAGCTTCCTGCTCTGTAATTACAACTGAGAAGAGTAGTCAGAACTTGAGGGGGGGGGGGGGGGGGGA
>BLSH010038656.1:231660-250422 GCA_018402905.1 Glandirana rugosa
GGGGGGGGGGGGGGGGGGGCCTCCGGGTGCGTGCCCCTCTTGGATAGATTGACACATAGTCTCTGTTCCACAGCCACCTACTAGATATGGTCATAATACCCTTGACGGACTTTTAGTGGCTGTGTTGGAATGTTTACATGTGTATATCTTCATTTGCTGTTACATTATGATGTTCTTTTCACATGTGCTGATATGTTGGCTGTAACAGTTAACCCAATCTAATTGATTTCTATGTAAATGTTGCGGTCCGCGCCTTGCAGGTTGCAAAGATGTGTGATTTTGTTAACGTTGGAATAAATAAAGAATTAAAAAAAAAAATCGCAATTGGCGTTTATTGATTGGTTTGCGCAAAAGTTTCCGCGTTTACGGATGATGAGAATTCATTTCTGGGGTTTTTTTTTTTTTTTTTTTTCTACTAGTAATGGCGGCGATCTGCGATTTTTAGCGGTACTGCGATATTGCAGCGGACATGTCGGACCATTTTGACACTTTTTTGGGACCATTGGCATTTATACAGTGATCAGTGCTATAAAAATGCACTGATTACTGTGTAAATGCCAGTGAATGGGGTTAACCGAGAGGGGGCACTCGGAGGGTTAAATGTGTTCCCTAGGCGTGTTCTAACGGTATGGGGGCTGGGCTGGCAGGGGGAGGGCAGTGATCACTGCTCCCATATACAGGAAACCTGTGATCACTGCCCTTCCCCCTCTATGAGAACGGAGATCCATGTTTACATACACGGACCTCCGTTCTGTCACTGCGGGGGGGGCCATCGCGGGTAGCCGGCGGCGAGCGAGCCCGCCCTACCTGCTCCCTGACCCCCCCGAACACAGTGAGCGCGCAAGCGTGCCTCTGGCTGCGTGCGCTCACAGTGCACGATCTCGCAGCCGTCATATGACGGCGGTTTGCGATAACGAGCCACCTTGTTGCCGTCCGACTGCGGTCTGTGGTCGGCAAGTGGTTAATGGATGCTGAGAATGTGGTTTGGATTACTTCAAATGGGACAGAAATATTTATCAATATCCCTCAAGAAATATATGAAGAGACATTAATTCCACCTTTTCAGACTGTGAGACTCATAGCAGATGTTAACCCCTTCACATCGACCTACGCAAGTATGCATTCATGGCTTGGAGGGGTTATGAGCTGTAGGCATCACCCCGTTACCGTTTTTTTTTTTTTTAGAGCTGGTGGTTGGCTTTTTAGTGATAACAACCTATGCGGCTAAGAGCCACTCGGCTATTATCCTAAAGGAGCAGAAGCGGACGCCCCCTTCCACCGCTCCACCGGCAAGGCTGAGACCTGAGCAAAGCCGGATTCAGCTATGAAGGGGACTCCAATGTAAAATCCCTGAAGCAACGTCACTTCCGGTTTACTCAGCTGCCAAAAAAAAAAATGACAGTATTCAGAAACGCAGATTTTGGCAATCTGAATACTTGTAAGTGCAAAGGAGGGGATTTGGGGTCTTTTAGATCCCCGATCCCTCCATAAAGAGTACCTGTCACTGCCTATTGGAGCCACACACGGGCGATCCGACTTGCGGGGGCGACTCAGCGCGACCTCAGCGCGTCTTGCAAATTACTTCTGTAATAGAAGTCAATGCAAGTCGCCCCCAAAGTAGCATAGGAACCTTTTTCTAAGTTGGAGCGACCTGAGTCACTCCCATTAGAATGGCTCCATTGCACTGCATGGAGCGCAACTTTCAGGCGACTCAAGTTGCCCCTGTGTGGACCGCCTCTTACTGTCACAATGGATGTTTACGTTACTTCTGACAGCAATAAAAGTGATCAGATTTTTTTTTTTTTTAACTACTTGCCCACCGCCAACTGCAGGTTGACGGCGACAAGGTGGCTCGATATCGCAAACCGGCGTCATACGACGGCGGCTGCGATATCATGCACTGTGAGCGTGCGCGCGCCGCAAGAGGCGCGCTCACTGTGTTCAGGGGGGGCCAGGGAGCGGGTGCAGCGGACTCGATCTCCGCCGGCTACCCGCGATGCCCCCCCGCAGTGAAAGAACGGAGGTCCGTGTAAGTAAACACGGCTCTCTGTTCTGTGAGGGGGGAAGGGCCGTGATCACTCCCCTCCCCCTGCCAGTCAAACACTGTCACAGTTAGAACACGCCCAGGGAACACAGTTGACCCTTACAGCGCCCCCCAGGTTAACCCCTTCACTGCCAATGGCATTTACACAGTAATCAGTGCATTTTTATAGCACTGATCGCTGTATAAATGCCAATGGTCCCAAAAAAGTGTCAAAATGGTCCGACTTGTCCGCCCCAATATCGCAGTACCGCTAAAAATCGCAGATCGCCGCCATTACTAATAAAAAATTTTAAAAAATAAAAACCCCAGAAATGAATTCTCATCATCCGTAAACGCAGCCACTTTTGCGCAAACCAATCAATAAACGCCGATTGCGATTTTTTTTTTATCACAAATATGAGGAAGAATATAAATCGGCCAAAACCGTTGAAAAAAAATGTTTTTTTATATTTTTTTTTTTATTTGTATTTTAGCAAAAAGTAAGAAATGTGCGTTTTTTTGCAAAATTGTCGCTCTTCTTTTGTTTATAGCGGCGATCAGAAATGACGCAGAGGTGATCAAATACCAGCAAAAGAAAGCTCTATCTGTGGGAAAAAAAAGGACGCAAATTTAATTTGGGTACAACGTCGCACGACCGCGCAATTGTCAGTTAAAGCGATGCAGCGCCGAATCGCAAAAAGTGCTCTGGTCCTACAGTGGGAAATCCTTCCGGGGCTGAAGTGGTTAAAAAGACAATGTTAAAAAAATAAATAAAAAATACATTTTTTTTTTAAAGCGCCCCCGTCTCCACGAGTGTTCAAATTACACATGTGAGGTATCGCCGCGATCCCCAGAGTGAGAGCAATAATTCCAGCACAAGACCTCCTCTGTAACTCTAAACTGGTAACCGTTAAAAGTGTCGCCTATGGAGATTTTTAAGTACAGTAGTTTGTCGCCATCCCACGAGCGTGCGCAATTTCAAAGCTTGACACGTTAGGTATCTAGTTAGTCGGCGTAACATCAGCTTTCACATTATAGAACAAAATTGGGCTAACTATTTAGTTTTTTTTTTTTTTTTTTAATTCACGAAAGTGTCTTTTTTCCCCAAAAAATTGCGTTTGAAAGACCGCTGCACAAATACGGTGTGACATAATAAATTTGCAACGATCGACGTTTTATTCTCTAGGGTCTCTACTAAAAAATATATATATAATGTTTGGAGGTTTCTAAGTAATTTTCTAGCGAAAGAATACGGATTTTAACCTGTAAGCAACAAATGTCAGAAATAGACTTGGGCATGAAGGGGTTAATATGGCCAGCAAGCCACCTGGTGCTGGGGGTCTCCTGCTATTGTCTGTTTATTAAGGGGTGATGTGTTTTCCGCAAAGCATGTCTGCCCCATTGTTAATCGGGTCACCTATTGTCTGGTTAACCTCTTGCCGACCACCCGCCACAGTTATACTGCGTCAAGGTGGCTTAGGCTGCGCGAAATGACGTAGGGGTACGCCGTTTCGTGCACTAGTGCGTGTGGGCGCGATTGGCCAACGGGGGACCCAATCGGCGAGTCCGGCGGACTCCATGCCCGTCGGTTGCCCTCGATCATTCCCTGCAGAGACAGAACGGGGATCTGCCGAAGTAAACAAGGCAGATCTCCGTTCTGACAGGGGATGACACACACATCCGGTCTTTCAGCTATGCAGGAAGACGGATCTGTGTGTTTCCCCAGGCAGCCCACCCCCCATACAGTTAGTAAACACCTCCCAGGGAACACAGATAACCCCTTGATCGCCCCTGATGTTAACCCCTTCCCTGCCGGTGTCATTAGTACAGTGACAGTGCATATTTTTAGGACTGATCACTGTAATAGTGTCACTAGTTCCCAAAAAAAAAAGTGTCAAAAATGTCAGTTGGGTGCCCATCACATATTTTGGAACTGTGGGCAGATTCAGACATTCTGGAGGGAGGTTACGGGGTGTATTGCAGATATTTTAATGGTGCCCATCCCATTGACCATACGGGTATGCCTGCTGGGGCTGGCAGAGGAGGTGGTCCCTCCCAGGGCACATAGAACGCTGCTTACCATTTTACTGTTTTATGGGAAAAAGCTCATTCTGCTCTCTTGGAAAAAGCGGAGACTACTGCAGTGGAAACAGCTGGTTAATAAAATGTTGCCGTATTACAAAGCCACTTATCAAGCTAGGGGGTGTGGGAAGAAGTTCAACAAGGTATGGAGGGCATGGTATGAGTCTGCAGTATCGACTGGTTGAGGGCTGAGGTGGAGTCCATTTAGATCAGGGGTAGGGAACCTGTGGCTCTCCAGCTGTTGTAGGACTACATTTCCCATGAAGCATTGCAAGGCTGATGGATACAATTACTCCCAGAAGCATGATGGGAAATGTAGTTCTACAACAGCTGGAGAGCCTCAGCTTCCCTACCCCTGATTTAGATGGTCACTAGAGGTATTGTAGATCCTGGTAGAGAGTCCTTTTGGGGCGGTGGGCATGAGATCCTGGAGGGTGAGGGGGAGGTTGGGTCCCATTTCGCGTACGTGCACCCTGCGGACCACCCGCGAACTGAGGCACAAGGACTCCTGCGTGATCCGCCATTGGGGAACCAAAGAAGCCAAGCAGAGGGTGGGGGGAGAGGTTGGGATGCAATGTTCATGTTTGTATGTAATGTCTCAGATAGTTAGTAGACTATGTCTAGTTAGTCTTGGGCCGTGTGTGGCCCTTGGGTGTCAAGACCACTCCCTTGCTGTTGTTTGTACTTGCATATCTATAAAATCAATAAAAAGAAGTTTAAAAAAAAAAAATGTCAGTTGGAAGTCCGATCTGTCCGCCGCAATGTCACAGCCCCGCTAAAAATTGCTGATCGTCGCCATTAGTTGTAAAAAAATAAATGATCTAAAGACCATCAATCTTTCCCATTTTAGACGCGATAACTTTTGCGCAAACCAATCAATATACACTTATTGCGATTTTTATTTATTTATTTACCAAAAATATGCAGAAGAATACATATTGGCCTTGTCTGATGATAAAATTTGATTTTTTTGCATTTTTTTTTTATTAGATGTGTTTTAGAGTTCACACCACATGCAGTCGAGTGCGTTTTTTTTTTTTTTCTGCATCAAAAACACATGCAAAGTAGGTTATATGGCTTTCAATGGCATAGTTCACACCAATGCTCGCAGTTCCAGAAAAAATGTAGAACATGCTGCATTTTTCCTGCACTCGACTGTGCTGGAAGGTTGTAAAACGCATCAAAAATGCACTGGAACACCCATGTCCTTATTTAAGGTTAAGAAAAAAGAGGGGGGGGGATGCACTGGGCTGCATCCAAAAATGCACCAAAAGCGCATCACAAACACGCATGCAGAAAAGCATCTGGAATGTATCCAGACTGCGTTTCTATGGTGTGAACAGGCCCTAATAGCAGAAAGTAAAAAAATATTGTTTTTTTTTTTTTTTTCAAAATTGTTGCTCTTTTTTTTTTGTTTATAGTGCAAAAAACAAAACAAAACGCAGAGGTGATCAAATACCACCAAAAGAAAGTTTTGTTTGTGGGGAAAAAAGGACGTCAATTTTATTTGGGTACAACGTCGCACGACCGCGCAATTGTCAGTTAAAGTAACACAGTGCCATATCGAAAGAATGGCCTGGTCATGAAAGAGTTAAAACCTCCCAGTCCATAAGTGGTTAATCCCAACATTGTTGGGTGGGCATTGAGTCACCTAGGCTGGTTTAAGTGATTGGTAATTAGCTCATGTTAATTATGTTTCTGGTTACAGTTTGTATTGTTAGGGTAATATTATCAGGAGGGGGACTGTCCTCCTGTGGGGTATAAAGTATGTGTCTGAGTTTTCAATAAACAGTTCCAGTTCTCATACAAGCTGTTTGTTGGCTAGTCTTGTATGCAGTGGCTATAATATCTGGTTCCAATGTCCAGACTGACGGAGGCGCTCAAGCAGGTTGCTGGGACGCTTCTGTCACACGGTGTAGTAGAGGTCTAGTAGCGGTGTCTATACAGCGATTTCCAGCTTCTAGAGGGATCCCACAGGTATGATATATACAGTATCTCACAAAAGTAAGTACACCCTCACATTTGTGTAAATATTTTATTCTATCTTTTCATGTGACAACACTGAAGAAATGACACTTTGCTACAATGTAAAGTAGTGAGTGTACAGCTTGTATAACAGTGTAAATTTGCTGTCCCTCAAAATAACTCAACACACAGCCATTAATGTCTAAACCGCTGGCAACAAAAGTGAGTACACCCCTCAGTGAAAATGTCCAAATTGGGCCCAAAGTGTCAATATTTTGTGTGGCCACCATTATTTTCCAGCACTGCCTTAACCCTCTTGGGCATGGAGGTCACCAGAGCTTCACAGGTTGCCACTGGAGTCCTCTTCCACTCCTTCATGACGACATCACAGAGCTGGTGGATGTTAGAGACCTTGTGTTCCTCCACCTTCCGTTTGAGGGTGCCCAACAGATGCTAATTAGGGTTTAGGTCTGGAGACATGCTTGGCCAGTCCATCACGTTTTCCCTCACGTTTCCATCACGTTTTCTTTAGCAAGGCAGTGGTCATCTTGGAGGTGTGTTTGGGGTCGTTATCATGTTGGAATACTGCCCTGCAGCCCAGTCTCTGAAGGGAGGGGATGATGCTCTGCTTCAGTATGTCACAGTACATGTTGGCATTCATGGTTCCCTCAATGAACTGTAGCTCCCAGTGCTGGCAGCACTCATGTAGCCCCAGACCATGACACTCCCACCACCATGCTTGACTGTAGGCAAGACACACTTGTCTTTGTACTCCTCACCTGGTTGCTACCACACACCCTTGACACCATCTGAACCAAATAAGTTTATCTTGGTCTCATCAGACCACAGGTCATGGTTCCAGTAATCCATGTCCATAGTCTGCTTGTCTTCAGAAAACTGTTTGCGGGCTTTCTTGTGCATCATCTTTAGAAGAGGCTTCCTTCTGGGACGACAGCCATGCAGACCAATTTGATGCAGTGTGCGGCGTATGGTCTGAGCACTGACAGGCTGACCCCCCACCCCTTCAACCTCTGCAGCAATGCTGGCAGCACTCATACGTCTATTTCCCAAAGACAACCTCTGGATATGACGCTGAGCACATGCACTCAACTTCTTTGGTCGACCATGGCGAGGCGCTGTTCTGAGTGGAACCTGTCCTGTTAAACCGCTCTATGGTCTTGGCCACCGTGCTGCAGCTCAGTTTCAGGGTCTTGGCAATCTTCTTATAGCCTGGGACATCTTTATGTAGAGCAACAATTCTTTTTTCAGATCCTCAGAGAGTTCTTTGCCATGAGGTGCCATGTTGAATTTCCAGTGACCAGTATGAGAGAGTGAGAGCGATAACACCAAATTTAACACCCCTGCTCCCCATTCACACCTGAGACCTTAATTAACATTAATGAGTCACATGACACCGGGGAGGGAAAATGGCTAATTGGGCCCAATTTGGATATTTTCACTTAGGGGTGTACTCACTTTTGTTGCCAGCGGTTTAGACATTAATGGCTAGGTGTTGAGTTATTTTGAGGGGACAGTAAATTTACACTGTTATACAAGCTGTACACTCACTACTTTACATTGTAGCAAAGTGTAATTTCTTCAGTGTTGTCACATGAAAAGATAGAATAAAATATTTACACAAATGGGAGGGGTGTACTAACTTTTCTGAGATACTGTAAATTGGTCCAAGCTGCAGGCAAACTACAAGTCCCATCATTCCAAGGTGGGCAAGAGTAGTGGGCAGACTTGCTAGTGACACCTTTGCACACAGGAGGCAGAGATCTGCCATCATTCAGACCGTCCTGCTTTGTGCACAAGATGAATAGTTACCAGTAAGAGCATACGCGATCTGGGTGGTTCGCTTGAGATGCCAAAATCTGTTTTTGTTGTTTTTTAAAAAAATGACGCAATATACCAGCCCAAGGTAAAAATCTTTTACAGCAGATGGCAGGCATAATATTTCCAAGATATATTTAATAAAATAGAATTGTTTAAAAGTATTATATATTTTATTAGTAGTTATTAAATATTGTTTTTGTATAGAGGAGGCCCCTTCTGTCGGAGAAGGCCTGGGGCAGTTGCCCCTTTTGCCCCCTTATATATTCAGTACTGATTGTATGGAGTGCATAGGGTTTGAAGAACCGTGATCAGAAATATTATGGAGGATTTAATGTGGTGGGAGGTTGGCCAGTTGATGGAGCAAATATCAGAAAATTTCACAGGAATTCTTTTACATGTTTGACACATTGCTCCGGGCCTGGGGAGGATTTGAAGAGCTGTGATCAGAAATGGTTTGAAGGACCTCATGTAGTGGGAAGCATTCTAAAAATGGAATGGGATCATTTACAAGTTTAGTCCAACACATTGCTCCCAACTTTGGTGGATTTGTTGCTTTTCCTCTAGAACAGGGATCTCCAAACTTTATAAACAATGGGCCAGTTTACTGTCCTTTAGACTTTAGGGGGGCTGGACTGTGGCCATTGGGAGAAGAAAAGGTCCTGATGTCAGCGAAAAAAAATATTTCCCATTGTTTGTTTCAGTGGGATTAATTGTGCCCCATCATTGGTGTCACTGGGAGGAATTGGGCCCCATAATTGACGTCATTGGGCCCCATTTTTGGTGTCATTGGGAGGAATTGTGTTCCTTCATTGGTGTCAGTGGGGAGTAATTATGTGACATTGTTAGTATCAACGGATGAAACCGTGCCCCAAGGGCCAAATAAAAACAAGCAAAGGGCCGCAGTTTGGAGACCCCTGCTCTAGAAAATCGTTTTTCTATGTTGTAGAACAGGAAATGCTTGTCTGGGAGATGACGGTTTGGGAAATGATGGTTTGGGAGATGTTGGTTTGGGAGATGTTGGTTTGGGAGATGTTGGTTTGGGAGATGTTGGTTTGGGAGATGTTGGTTTGGGAGATGTTGGTTTGGGAGATGTTGGTTTGGGAGATGATGGTTTGGGAGATGATGGTTTGAGAGATGTTGGTTTGGGAGATGATGGTTTGGGAGATGATGGTTTGGGAGATGTTGGTTTGGGAGATGATGGTTTGGGAGATGATGGTTTGGGAGATGATGGTTTGGGAGATGATGGTTTGGGAGATGATGGTTTGGGAGATGATGGTTTGGGAGATGATGGCTTGGGAGATGTTGGTTTGGGAGATGATTGTTTGGGAGATGATGGTTTGGGAGATGATGGTTTGGGAGATGTTGGTGTTTGGGAGATGTTGGTGTTTGGGAGATGTTGGTGTTTGGGAGATGTTGGTGTTTGGGAGATGTTGGTGTTTGGGAGATGTTGGTTTGGGAGATGTTGGTTTGGGAGATGTTGGTTTGGGAGATGACGGTTTGGGAGATGACGGTTTGGGAGATGACGGTTTGGGAGATGACGGTTTGGGAGATGACGGTTTGGGAGATGACGGTTTGGGAGATGTTGGTTTGGGAGATGTTGGTTTGGGAGATGTTGGTTTGGGAGATGTTGGTTTGGGAGATGTTGGTTTGGGAGATGTTGGTTTGGGAGATGTTGGTTTGGGAGATGAGGGTTTGGGTGATGTTGGTTTGGGAGATGAGGGTTTGGGAGATGAGGGTTTGGGAGATGAGGGTTTGGGAGATGAGGGTTTGGGAGATGAGGGGTTGGGAGATGAGGGTTTGGGAGATGAGGGTTTGGGAGATGAGGGTTTGGGAGATGAGGGTTTGGGAGATGTTGGTGTGGGAGACGTTGGTTTGGGAGAGGATTGTTTGGGAGATGGCAGTTTGGGAAATGGCAATACGGGATAACAATTTGTTCTTCTACCAACAGGGTAAAGAAATTGAGAACACAAAATTAGTGATCCGATACCCAGACAAGCCTTACCGACCATCCACTGTGACCACGTCTGACGCACAGACCAAGGCAGCTGCAATAAAGTGAGTTTCCTGAATTAAATGAACATGGCGGTGAGAACACTTCTCAACCCTCTAACTCCTGAAGTTCTCTCATTCAGGATTGTGTGCTATAATGCCCACTACACAGAGTTTCTGGAAGTCACATGTTGTCATGAATGATAAATAGAGTGATACGGGCTCGTTCATGGCATAAAAGTGCGTCCGTGCTTGCGCGTTCCCACGTGGTGCGTTTAGCCTATTAATTTCAGTGCGTGGGAATGCGCAAAAAAGTAGCTTTTGAAATGGCACCTCAACAGTCCACTTGGTACTGCAGCACTGTGCATTTTATCAGCTGCGAGCGAGCGCATGTTTGCCAGAAGCTTGGGGGTGCCATTGAGTTGTCCAAACTCCGATCCATAGAGAGAAAAGGAGCTCATGGCACACCAATAATTTCACTCAAGGGTCTGGTTTATTGAAGCCAACAATCACTACAACAGTCCCTACTCACTCATAGACGAGCCTCTATGAGTAAGGATGCGTTTACACTTGTCTCCAAATGTGGCATTGGACACGCTTTTTTAAAGCGCTCTGAATGCCAATCAAAGCTCCTGCCACTAAATAAAATGCTCACCTTACAGTTCTAGTCACACGTTGTATTTGCTTCAAAAATTATTCCCCATGTCGCTTTCTTGGTGCCTTAAATTGTCTCCAAGGCCTCCATAGAAGTCGATGACAACCCACACTGTGAAGTTTTTGAGAGACTTTTATTCATTGTTAGCTTTGCATTGTTTTGGAGGTATTTCAAGTATGAGATATCCCAGGATGCACTGGGAAACTAACCAGCAAACCAGAAAGACTTCATCAGCACTTCCGGTTCATGTGTATATAATCTGGGAGTGTCTGGGGCAGACGTCACGTCTGGTGTGCATCGTGAAGCAGCAGGAAGGTTTGTAGGGTCCGGACTGGAGCAGAGCAACTAGCAGATGGCACTTGTGGTGTGCAACATGGGAATGCTATAGCAGAAGGTGAGCAGGGACCAGAGAGAGAGGATTGAGCAGCAGAGAATCATCAGAGCTGGGGAACCGGAGCAGGAGAAACCAGCAGATGTCACAAATGGTGTGCAGTGTGGGAGCAATATAGCGGGAGGTGAGTGGGGACCAGAGAGCAAGGGGAATCCACAAACCAGAGGATCAGCAGAGCTGGGGGCTACTACTGAGCAGGAGGTCAGCAGAGCTGGGGGTTACTACTGAGCGTGGGATCAGCAGAGCTGGGGGTTACTACTGAGCGTGGGATCAGCAGAGCTGGGGGTTACTACTGAGCAGGGGATCAGCAGAGCTGGGGGTTACTACTGAGCAGGGGATCAGCAGAGCTGGGGGTTACTACTGAGAGGAAGATCAGCAGAGCTGGGGGTTACTACTGAGAGGGGGATCAGCAGAGCTGGGGGTACTACTGGGAGGGAGATCAGCAGAGCTGGGGTTACTACTTAGCAGGATATCAGCAAAGCTGGGGGTTGCTGCTGAGCGGGGGATTGGCAGAGTTAAAGTTACTACTGAGGGGGGGGTATCAGCAGAGCAGAGGTTACTACTTAGTGGAGGATCTGCAGAGCTGGGGTTACTACTGAGAGGGGGATCAGCAGTCCTGGGGTCACTACTGAGTGGGAGATCAGAGCTGGGGGTTATTACTGAGTGGAGGATCAGCATAGCTGGGGGTTACTACTGAGCGGGGGATCAGCAGAGCTGGCAGTCATTACTGAGAGGGGGATCAGCAGAGCTGGGGGGGGTTGATGTTGAGCGGGGGATCAGCAGAGCTGGGGGTTACTTCTGACAGGGAGGTCAGCAGAGCTGGAGTTACTACTGAGCAGGGGATCAGCAGAGCTGAGGTTACTACTTAGTGGAGGATCTGCAGAGCTGGGGTTACTGCTGAGAGGGGGATCAGCAGAGCTGGGGTTACTACTTAGTGAGAGATCAGCAAAGCTGGGGGTTGCTGCTGAGCAGGGGGTTAGCAGAACTGGGGGTTGCTACTGAGAGGGGATCAGCAGAGCTGAGGTTACCGCTTATCGGGATCAGCAAAGCCGGGGGATGCTGCTGAGTGGGGGATCAGCAGAGCTGGGGGTTGCTGCTGAGCAGGGGGATCAGCAGACCTGGGAGCACTAGTGTACTGGTGATCTATCCGGGTTTCTACTGAGCCCCTTTAAAACAAATAGAAAATCAACACACACACAGGACATTTACTTCAAACAAGCATCAAAAACAAAAAAAAAAGCATGTTGAAGGGGTAGGCACTTTAATGTTTGTTAAAATCAAAGCAAATGTAAATGAGCCCTAAGCCGTAAGAAGGGAGGAGTCTGTGCAAGTAAGGCTTTTAGGGTGAAACGCGTTAGTTGAGAGGTCCCATGGGCGGGGACTGTTGTAGTGATTTTTGGCTTTAATAAACCAGAGCTTGAGCGATGTTATTGGCGTGCAGAGCGCTCCCTCTTTTCCAGAGTGATGGTGGCAGCTCCTCATTTTACCAGAATTGCTTTTTAAATTATAACTTTTTCTATGTTTGAATATTTACAATCTAACTTGTAAAAAATGTTTTGAATATCTTTCTTTTATAAGAGGGCTAACAAGTCCCTAATGTGATAGCATAGGCAGTGACAGGTCCTCTTTATGGAGACGTCTGTAATCTATTAGACCCCCAATGTCACCTCTGCTCTACACTGCAGCCCATCAAGCACAGTGGCAGCCACGGGCGCTGTTTTGATCCCTTGAATGCCAGGATGTTTATAAAGGTACCAAGGTAGGCAAAGGGTTAAAGAATATCTCCAGTCGGAGTTCCCCCCCCCATGTTTATACATCTCTTCATTAGGGAACTAGTGATGGGCCAAACACCCCCCGGATCGGTTTGTACCAGAACTCCCGAACATGTAAAAAGTTCTGCCAAAAACTCTATTAAAGTCTATGGGGCCCGAACTTGAAAAGTTGCCCTGAAGAACATGTGCCAATGCGGAACTTTTTTTTTTTTGTAAAAAAGATTGTTTTTACAGGAGCAGTGATTATAATGATGCGAACAATAAGAATGAAAAATTCCTTTAAATATCGTGCCTGGGGGTCCCCTTAGTCTGCATGTAAAGTGGCGCATCTGTACCATGTATAGAACCTTCTGCAGCAAAACTGACATTTATAAAGCAACATTTCAAATTGATCTTTCCAACTGCAAAAAAATAAAGAAAACATTACTGGCCACATTACACACCAAAATTATATAGGAAAAGGGTGTATGGTCCCTCCCAAAATCCACACCACCACCCCCCCCCCCCCCCCCCGAACTATACCAGGCCACATGCCCTCAACATGGGGGGGGGGTCCCTATGTTGATGGGGACAAGGGCCTGTTCCCCACAGCCCTGGGTGGTGGTGGTTGTGGGGGTCTGCGGCCAGCATGCAGCCTGGCAGGCCAGGAAAGGGGGTGTGGGATGAGCGACGCCCCCCCCCCCCCCACCGAACCACCCAGGCCACATGCCCCCAAAATGGGGGGGGCTTTGCCCCTACCCCAAAGCACCTTGTCCCTATGTTGATGGGGACAAGGGCCTCTTCCCCACAACCCTGGTTGGTGGTGGTTGTGGGGGTCTGCGGCCAGCATGCAGCCTGGCAGGCCAGGAAAGGGGGGTGTAGGAGGAGCGACGCCCCCCCTCCCGAACCATACCAGGCCACATGCCCTCAACATGGGGGGGGTGCTTTGCCTCTACCCCAAAGCACCTTGTCCCTATGTTGATGGGGACAAAGGCCTCTTCCCCACAACCCTGGTTGGTGGTTTTGGAGGTCTTCGGTCAGCTATGGATTGGCCCAAAGGGCCTGGTCTGGATTGGGAGGGGGCATCGGCAAATACCCCATCAGCGAACAGCCGAATGGGCGATGTTGGGACCGAACTTAACCCCCGATCTCCATTTATTTCCTCCTTATCCCCGATCTTCATATACAAAAGAATTCACACCCCTTGGAATTCCCCACATTTTGTCATGTTACAACCAAAAACGTAAATGTATTTTATTGGGATTTTATGTGATGGACCGACACAAAGTGGCTCATAATTGTGAAGTGGAAGGAAAATGATAAATAATACAAATAAATCTGTGAAAAGTGTGGGGGGCATTTGTATGGCGCCCCCTGGAGTCAATACTTTGTAGAACCACCTTTCCCTGCAATTACAGCTGTAAGTATTTTTGGGGAAGTCTCTACCAGCTTTGCCCATCTAGAGAGGACATTTTGCCCATTCTTCTTTGCAGAATCCCCCAAGCTCTGTCAGATTGGATGGAGGGCATCTGTGATCAGCAATTTTCAGGTCTTGCCACAGATTCTCAATTGGATTTAGGTCTGGACTGTGACTGGGTCATTCTAACACATGAATATGCTTTGATCTAAACCATTCCATTGTAGCTCTGGCTGGATGTTTAGGGTCGTTGTCCTGCTGAAAGGGGAACCACCGCCCCGGTCTCAAGTCTTTTGCAGACTAACAGGTTTTCTTCTAATATTGTCCTGTATTTGGCTCCATCCATCTTCCCATCAACTCTGACCAGCTTCCCTGTCCCTGCTGAAGAAAAGCATCCCCACACCATGATGCTGCCGCCACCATGTTTCACGGTGGGGATGGTGTGTTCAGGGTGATGTGCAGTGTTAGTTTTCTGCCACACATAGCATTTTGCTTTTAGGCCAAAAAGTTGAATTTTGGTCTCATCTGAGCAGAGCCCCTTCTTCCACATGTTTGCTGTGTCCCCCACATGGCTTCTCACAAACTGCAAACGGGACTTCTTATGGCTTTCTTCACCAATGGCTTTCTTCTTGCCACTCTTCCATAAAGGGCAGATTTGTGGAGAGCACGACTAATAGTTGTCCTGTGGACAGATTCTCCCCCCTGAGCTGTGGATCTCTGCAGCTCCTCCAGAGTTACCATGGACCTCTTGGCTGCTTCTCTGATGAATGCTCCCCTTGCCCGGCCGGTCAGTTTAGGTGGACGGCCATGTCTTTGTAGGTTTGCAGTTGTGCCATACTCTTTCCATTTTCTGATGATGGATTGAACAGAGCCCCATGAGATGTTCAAAGCTTGGGATATTTTTTTATAACCTAACACTGCTTTATACTTCTTCACAACTTTGTCCCTGACCTGTCTGGTGTGTTCCTTGGCCTTCATGATGCTGTTTGTTCACTAAGGTTCTCTAACAGAACAGCTGTATTTATACTGAGACTAAATTACACAGAGGTGGACTCTATTTACTAATTAGGTGACTTCTGAAGGAAATTGCTTCCATTAGATTTTAGTTGGGGATATCAGAGTAAAGGGGGCTGAATACAAATGCACCCCACACTTTTCACAGATTTATTTGTATCATTTATCATTTTCCTTCCACTTCACAATTATGAGCCACTTTGTGTCGTCTATCACATAAAATCCCAATAAAATACATTTACGTTTTTGGATGTAACATGAGAAAATGTGGGGGATTTCAAGGGGTATGAATACTTTTTCAAGGCGCTGCATTCCCGATCTCTGTGTATCTTTGAACAATTCCCTCTTCTGCATTATTCCTCATTAGACCTTGAGAGGCGACATTTGGACGCAGTCCATGCCAGTCTGGCCTTTGATTGATTGGCAATCGTCTATTTCCTGCTCGTGTTAATGATCGCCCCGGAGGTGCCAACGCTTCCTCGCCATAATATTTGTATGAGATGCAGAAAGTGTCCTCTGAATGATGTCTGAGCTCCGTCCGCACCGCTGACCTCCCGCCGGTATCCTGCCTCTGACAACCGATGACTCTCCATTCCCTGATCCAGAATTTGTTTTAATGTCCTCAGCAGTCAGTGATACCAAGGCAGACCCCGAATATCAGTAATTAATAATCTCTAAAAAGAAACAACAAATTACACATCTGCTGCTTTAACCGCTTCCCGTCCACCATCCATCCATCTACACTCACCGGCCACTTTTAGGGCCACCTTGCTGGTAGCGGGTTGGACCCCCTTTTGCCTTCATTCTTGGTGGCATCGATACAACAAGGTGTTGGAAACGTTCCTCAGAGATTTTGCTCCATAGTGACAATGATGGCTTCACACAGTTGCTGCAGATTTGTCGGTTCCACCACATCCCAAAGGTGCTCCATTGGGTGAGATGTGGTGAGTGGATCTGGTGAGTGTGGAGGCCATTGGATCTGGTGAGTGTGGAGGCCATTGGATCTGGTGAGTGTGGAGGCCATTGGATCTGGTGAGTGTGGAGGCCATTGGATCTGGTGAGTGTGGAGGCCATTGGATCTGGTAAAGGGGAGGCCATTGGATCTGGTGAGTGTGGAGGCCATTGGATCTGGTGAGTGTGGAGGCCATTGGATCTGGTGAGTGTGGAGGCCATTGGAGTACAGAGACCTCATTGTCCAGTGGTGAGATGATTGGAGCTTTGTGCCATGGTGCATTATCCTGCTGGAAGGAGCCATCAGAAGATGGGGGCACTGTAGTCATAAAGGGATGGACATGGTCAGCAACAATACTCAAGTAGGTCTTGGCGTTTAAACGATGCTCAATTGGTACTAAGGGGCACAAAGTGTGCCCATCCCCCACACCATTACACCACCACCACCAGCCTGAACCGGTGATACAAGGCAGGATGGATCCATGTGCCAAATCCTGACCCCACCATCTGAATGTCGCAGCTGAAATTCAGACTCATCAGACCAGGCAACGTTTTTCCAATCTTCTATTGTCCAAGTTTGGTGATTTTGTGGCAGTTGTAGCCTCAGTTTCCTGTTCTTAGCTGACAGGAGTGGCACCCAGTGTGGTCTTCTGCTGCTGTAGCCCATCTGCTTCAAAGTTGGATGCGTTGTGCATTCAGAGATGGTATTCTGCACACCTTGGGTGTAACGAGTGGTTATTTGAGTTACTGTTGCCTTTCTATCATCTGGAACCAGTCTGCCCATTCTCCTCTGACCTCTGACATCAACAAGGCATTTTCCTCCACAACCTCCGCTCACTGGATATTTTCTCTTTTTCGGACCATTCTCTGTAAACCCGAGAGATGGTTGTGTGTGAAAATCCCAGAAATACTCAGACCGGCCCGTCTGCCACCAACAGCCATGCCACGTTCAAAGTCACTTAAAGCGGAGTTCCACCCAGAATTTTTTTTCTTTTTTTTTCTTTTTTGGCATTCACTCTTTTAATACTAAATAAATGTAACCTTTTGTTTCCTTTCAAACCGCCTAGTAATTCCATGTATTTTTTACTCACAATTTTGTTTCTCTCACTGCTGGACTTTTCCATTTTAGTTGAGGGCATCTAAAGCCCATCTGTAGCCTCCTGGCATCTCTTCCTGAAAGAAGTGCATGGTGGGTAACCATCATGCACTCCTCGGTCTCGGTCCTCCTTAAATCGCATAATTTCCTGTCTGGAAATAACGCGATTTTACAGTACAGGGAAGCCCACTGACTCCTGGGAAATGATGAGTCACATCTCCCAAGAGGCCAGGCGACGCAGGAAGTGAGGAGAAGAGCCTAGGACCTAAAAGGGGCAGATTACAGAGACCACCTAGCAACAGGCGACTTTGGGTGGGTATAACATTTCTTTTTCTTCAAAGGTAAGTCTATATAGGCAAAGGACTTGAATGATGTAAAAAAACATTTCTGGGTGGAACTCTGCTTTAAATCCCCTTTCTTCCCCATTCTGATGCTCGGTTTGAACTTCAACAAGTCGTCTTCACCACGTCTAGATGCTTAAATGCTTTGAGTTGCTGCCATGTGATTGGCTGATTAGCAATTTGCGTTACCAAGCAGTTGAACAGGTGTACCTGATAAAGTGGCCGGTGAGTGTATATACCATGTGTGTACTAGACCCCAGATCTCTCCATAAAGAGGACCTGTCATGGCCCATGCTAACGCAAGGGATGTTGTTCACCCCTTGTGATAGCAATAAAGTTCAGTAAAAAAATAAATCGCCTATGAATAATTATTATTTCATGTACTGTAATTTGTTGGCATTCCACTGATGTGCGCAATTTTAAAGCGTAACGTTTGGTATCTATTTATTCAGCGTTACGTCATCTTTTATAATTTGCCAAGTCATGGATTGGGTATTGTATTGTGTTCGTGTGCATTAACGTATATTTGTTCCTAAAAATGTGCATTTCATAAACGGGTTCCTGGTTTCTGGCCTAGACCAAAGCGATGTCCTACATCCCAGGAGTCTTTGTGGGAGGAGGGGCTTTCTCAGCTAAGCACACCCTCCCCTGCCTGCATGCCTGAGCTAAGGGTAGATGGATTCCAGGAAGTAAATGCTATGAATTATCTGCCCTTACTCAAGATGGCTGCAGCTAGAAATAGGGTTGCCACAATTTCTTCAAGCCAAACCCAAACACTTTGGGACCACCTTTGTGTGCCTCTGGGAGAGTAGTAATGCGGTGTGCATAGTGAGCCGCAGTGAACAGTGGGTGTGGCCAAATTGCTCTTGCTGACATCATCTCCTTGCCCCCCCCCCAGTGATGCCGAATCTACCCCCAGACAGCTCCCGGGCCTGGTTTCTGGCCTAGACCAAAGCAATGTCCTACATCCCAGGGTTTCCACCAGGGTTTCACAAACCCAAACCGAACTTCTTTTCCACCGTTGGGATAAAGATCGACGTCGGTAAAACTCATTCCCGTCTATTAAGTATCGTAAATGAAGGACCTTAGGTAGATGGGAATCGAGTCCGTACGTCCGTCCCCTCCCACACGAATCGACTCTTTCGGGGAGGAGGGTGTTTCTGAGGACCCTACATCCTGTAACGAAACCAGATCCGGTCTTTGGTCCGGGCCCTCGACAGACCCCCATCTAAGCCGTAGTGACCCCCC
>BLSH010038656.1:250432-267417 GCA_018402905.1 Glandirana rugosa
GCCCCCCCCCCCCCCCCCAGTGATGCCAAATCTGCCCCCAGACAGCTCCCGGGCGGCAGCAGATGTGTGTGACTTTTTTGGTTACTTGGGAAGCCACGGCCCGGTGTGGATAATGTTTCCGGGTTTCAGTCCGCCTGAAACCCGGTCACATGACTCAAAACCCGGACTGCCCAGGTGGATCCCAGACAGGTGGCAACCCTAACTGGAAATGCTAAGGGGAGGTGTTTTTCAAAGGGATTTCTCAGCAACAACGCATGGAGGGATGGATGGATGGATGGGGGAGGATAAGGGATGAGGGAGTTTGGTCTGAATACGAAAAGTGGATTATATAGCGTTTTCAGTTTGTGGCGCTCAGATACAGTTGAGCTTTGCTTATAAACGGTGCTTGCTCTCTGCACGCAGTGCTTAACAAAAAAATCCTGATACCACCAGAGATGTAATCCACCATCCTGGTATTGGGGGAGTTCTCACCCAATTAAAGGGGAAAGGGTCACTTTAAATGCCCCAAATATAGGAATCACAAAGCTGAATCGAGAAACCACTATTCCAGTGTAACAAATCGTGTTTTCTACCTTTTCAGTGCGAAGAAGAAAGTCCCATTCAAGACCAATGAATGTTTCTACTGGAGGGCCAATGGTTGCACTTATGGAGACAAATGTCGATATCGGCACATCCCGGAGAACAGAGGCGCGGACAAGAAGCCGGGGAAATGCTGAAGAGAAGAGCAGCTTACAGTTAGGATCTCCAATTGAAGAGTGTTGAATCGGCACCAGAAATGTTTTTGGTGCACTTTTTGTGTTACAGACTCTGATGGCACCATTGTTCTTCTGTGAAGGGACTGCAGGCCAAGCCTCAGTGTGGCCATCTTGTTCTCTAGATGTGTTTGGTGTGCCATCAATGGAGGGAGGAGCATGCATTGCACTTTATAGCGGACCACACCGTGGATATCTACACTCTGCCAGCCGGCGCGTGCCTTGCCATAATTCATTACAGCTGACATTTCCTGGTCCAGGAATACCCAGCAGGACCTAAGCTGAGGTCAGCAAAAATCAGGTCTGGTTCCATATCCCATGGTTTGAAGATCAGCACATGTCCTACAGCTTGACGATCAGGACAGGTTCTGTGTCCCTCAGCTTGAAGATCAGGACAGGTTCCATGTCCCACAGCTTGAAGATCAGGACAGGTTCCATGTCCCACAGCTTGAAGATCAGGACAGGTTCCATGTCCCACAGCTTGAAGATCAGGACAGGTTCCATGTCCCACAGCTTGACGATCGGGGCAGGTTCCATGTCCCTCAGCTTAAGGATCATGGCAGGTTCTGTGTCCCTCAGCTTGAAGAATAGGGCAGATTCTATGTCCCTCAGCTTGAAGATCAGGGCAGGTTCCGTGTCCCACAGCTTGAGGATCAGGACAAGTTCCATGTCCCACAGCTTTCAGATCAGGTCTGGTTCCATGTCCCACAGTTTGAAGATCAGGGCAAGTTCCATGTCCCACAGCATGAAGATTGGGGCGGGTTCCGTGTCCAACAGCTTGAAGATCAGGTCGAGTTCCATGTCCCTCGGCTTGCAGTGGGCCATTGCTTGTCATGTGCTTCAGGGATACAAGTTCAAAGTTTTAGGCGCCTGCTGTGCCCTTTAGATGTCTCTGCTGGCAGATATCCATGTGTAGTGTGACCAACGAGGACTAAAAATGTCAGATGTGCCATTGCTCACCTCTGGCTGGTCAGACGTTTGCGGCGGCCCGTTCGATGTGCCTTTTTTTTTATACCGTTTTTTTTAACACTTGGAATATTCAAGATGTATTATGGAAGAAGTGTTTTGCTACTTTTAATTATTTATGGTTCCAAAGTTCACAGATTTCATAATTTTTCGTTTTTTTTTTTTGGTCATTCAGAGAAAATATTTTTCTGATTTTTGGTTTGTAAACTGAAATATATATGAATGTTGATTTTAGTAAGAAATTAACTCTTTAAACCCCATGCCATAGACACTGTACAAGGTCACTATGATCATGTGAGCTTTTCAGTTTGTCCTGGAGGTGTATGGAGGAATGCAGGGGAGGGGGTTCCTCCCGAAAAGAGGTGTATGGAGGAATGCAGATGAAGGGAGTTCCTCCCGAAAAGAGGTGTATGGAGGAATGCAGATGAAGGGAGTTCTTCCCAAAAAGAGGTGTATGGAGGAATGTAGAGGAAGGGAGTTCCTCCCGAAAAGAGGTGTATGGAGGAATGCAGATGAAGGGAGTTCTTCCCAAAAAGAGGTGTATGGAGGAATGTAGAGGAAGGGAGTTCTTCCCAAAAAGAGGTGTATGGAGGAATGTAGAGGAAGGGGGTTCTTCCCAAAAAGAGGCGTATGGAGGAATGCAGACAAAGGGAGTTCCTCCCAAAAAGAGGCGTATGGAGGAATGCAGACAAAGGGAGTTCCTCCCAAAAAGAGGTGTATGGAGGAATGCAGACAAAGGGAGTTCCTCCCAAAAAGAAGCGTATGGAGGAATGTAGAGGAAGGGGGTTCTTCCCAAAAAGAGGCGTATGGAGGAATGCAGACAAATCGAGTTCCTCCCAAAAACTGCATCCGGTGACCCCTTCAGAAAAATAATTTTAAACAATGGAGCATTATTGTGACATTAATCAGCTGCTTGGAAATGCTTTGCTGACGTTCCTTCTTATTCGGGTTCTGCGCAGCAGATGGCAGATCTCAGGAGTCAGTAAGCCTGTGTGCCAAAGATCTTTTTTGAATTGGTTGAAACATAATGTTTTAGATGGATACAGGTGTGTAAGCCCTTCCACCTCCTCAAATCCAGGCTCCTCCCGGTGCTCAGACTTGCAGGTGGCCGAAGCCTCAGGTAACAAGAATCACAAGAGAAGTCGGCACTCAGAATGGCATCCAACAATGGTTATCCTTTATTGCAAAATCATGTATAACAGCTGTAAAACAACCAACGCGTTTCGGCCGTCAGGCCCTAGTCATGGCTGAAACGCGTTGGCTCTTTTACGGCTGTTATACATGATTTTGCAATAAAGGATAACCATTGTTTGGTGCCATTCCGAGTGCCGACTTTTCTTGTGATTCAAGAAATTTTTGGATACCTTTTGGGTTCCTGCACACGTTTGTATATCTAGTGTAATTTCCTACAGCTGCAAGTGCCGTGTACAGCCTATAATACCAGTGGAGGTGTATACGCGGCGGTGCTCTTATATGCTTGTTTGCATTGGCGCTTACATAGACATCTGACTTATTTTCCAAATGCACTTGTGCAGGTAAATAATGATGCAAAGAGCATGGCCACGTAGCGCTATTCACTTGTTACGGCAGATTGTGGCTCTCTGGATGTGGGAAAGTGCTGGGAAATTTACGATGGGAATATAAACTTCCTATTAAAGCTCCACGTGTTTGGGAGTCGTTGGTCTGGTACCAGGTGAAGGCATTAAGAATAAGTGGAAGGAGTATGAGAGGTGACTGATTATTACAGCCATTCAGATTCCCATCCAGAAGCGTTCAGTGTGATTTCTTGAAGGGCTCCGTCCTGCACCCGAGCCCAGGCCCAAGGTCACCCCCCTGAGACTGGGTAGCTCCCTCAAAGGCCCTGACAGCCTAGTGCTCCATCTCCAGTTCTCCTCCATCTCCATTTCCACCCAACAACTCCTCCCCAGCTGGGCTGACTCTAGGTATTTAAGGAGGCCTGCCCCCTGCCAATCCAGGTTGGGGATTGGTCAAAGCTCCTTAGAACACCCCAGGCATCTCCACCTCTCCTCTCCTCCTGTCTTTCCAGAGCTTTCTAGAAGCATCTGCAAAGAAGAAGGTGGTCTCAGTGATGCTGCCTGTGAATCACCCAGCCCTACACTGAACCACTCCCAGCCCAAATTAGACCAAAACTAACAGGCTTGGCTGCCAGCCAGGTCTGCCTAAATTTACCTACACTACAAAAAATCTTACTTCTAACACCTACCTACCTAGCTAGAGGGTGCTACACTAGTACACCAATCCGGTGAAACCAGCATTCCTCCATTAAAGTCTGAACCCCCATCTGGTATCTTTGATGGAGGTCAATGGCCCATTGCATAGAGAAGCTTGGATTGAAATGATGACCCCAGACCTTCCAAAAACAAGTCCTCAGCAGCAGCGTTGTATTTAGGTTTTGTGCTGCCCTAGGCCTGACTAAACTCATGCACCCCCTAATTTAAATATGAACCACCCTTTCCTGTCAAGGCCACACCCCTTCCTGTTTAAGACCTGCCCTGAAATTTCCTAGCGGGGACACTAGTTCTGAGGGCCTTGGGGGGATTGGAATGGATTTCCTTAAGAGATTTCCTCACATTTCCTGTTTGGCTATTGGGCAGCACAACAACTCATTGGTTGGGGCCCTTCCACCTGGGCCCCTTGGGACGCCCGGGTCCCCTACATATGTATGGGCTATATCCCCCTCTGATGGGGGCCTGCTGTTATTGTCATACCGGCAGCAAGTGCAGCCGCTTTATGGGGGTGCTAGACCAGTTTGTCTCTCGGCCCAGTCCACCCAATAAGACTAAAAGTGTAGTGCAAGCCATCGGGGACTCTTTTCGTGCTGCCCCCCTGCAGTGCCGCCCTAGGCCTGGGCCTTGTTGGCCTAGGCCAAGATACAGCATTGCTCAGCAGTGATCTTCTATGTAATCTGATGGGTTCACATTATGATCACGCCAGCACTTGGGAGCACACATACATGTGATTGTTGATCTCCGGCCCCTCTGCCCCGAAATGATACAACAAAACCCCATTCAATAAAGGCGGCGAGTCAGTACTAGAGAAACAAGCAATGCCGGGTCTGATCATTTTCTACTATGAGGGTGAAGAGAAATCAGAAGAGAAGTAGAGCCGCATTTCTACGAGAGTTCTTCAAAAAGTTTCTTTTTTTAAACTCTTATTATAAATATAAAAGTGCAGAAACTTTTTGAAGAACCCTCGTATAAAAACTTTTTATAAATGTGCCAAAATGCAAAGTTTAAGGAACTACAAATGGGGTCAGGTGAGGAGCGCTCTGCAGCTTTATAGATGGGCATCTTGGTTGGCTGAACGTCTTTGATTTTTACCGGAAGTGAATTTCACATTTCCAGTATCTGAAGACAAGCAGCTCAGTAATGTTGTTATTTTTTTAAATGTTCTAAGCTCCTGAAAGCTGTGAATAAGAAGTTCTAACCATTATTGATGGTATTATTGGAGAGATCTGTGCCCACAGGGGGCTGAGTAGGAGCTCTCCTAGAAGCTGTGTGCTATGGGAGTGAAGCTCAAGGGATTGTCCTTGAGGACTTTCCTCCTATACTGATGATGAACACTGTATTCTGTATTATATATATATTTTTTTTGATTATTGAACATTTTAGCAGCTCGTGTTTTCCCTCCACCACCATGATGTGCTCAGATTTCTGAAGATGTGTGGTTGAGGTTTGCTGTATGAACATGGCTGGTACAACCTGGTCTCCGCACGGATGACCATAAATCATGAATGTCCATTTCCTTCATCCTGAAATGTTTTTAGAATAAACTCATCAATTTTATTTTAAATAGATTCTGATAGGTCAATACTGATACGACTTTACCTACAAGTGACACTTTGGTGTGACACGTTGAACCCCAGTGTGGCCTTATCTCTAGAAATCCTCTCCTAAGGCCAGGTTGACGGGTACATGTGTAACTGGGGGGGTGCTTTTTTGCGCATCCATTTCAACACACAAATATGGAAAATAAGCTTCTTTTTTCCAAAAACTGGAAATTTTGAGAGAGCTGCATGCTGCGCAATTACTCCCGCATTGGAGTGCCGTTAACAATTAACGACAGCGCTGCGCACCTGCTAAATGGCAACGTGTGCATGTCGGAAAAATGTGCAGTTCTGCATGCATTCCTGACACGCATGGATGTGAAACTCCAGAGAACAATGGAGTGGCCCCTGGAAGTCCCACATCTAGATGTCTTGGAATGGTCAACAGAGTGGCAACCCATCCTGGTTCCCGTAAGACTTCAGAGAACAATGGAGTGGCCCCTGGAAGTCCCACATCTAGATGTCTTGGAATGGTCAACCGAGTGGCAACCCATCCTGGTTCCCGTAAGACTTCAGAGAACAATGGAGTGGCCCCTGAAAGTCGCACATCTAGGTGTCTTGGAAAGGTGAAAAGAGTGACAACCTCAGCCTGGACCACGTGGCCTGGTTGGAGTCCAGGCTGAGGTTGCCACTCTATTCACCTTTCCAACACACCTAGATGAGCGACTTCCAGGGGCCACTCCATTGTTCTCTGAAGTCTTACAGGAACCAGGATGGGTTCCATCCCCCTTACCACCAAGCCTGAGCGGCACACTCACATTTCCTAGGTCACGCATGGATGTGAACTTAGCCTGCGATATTGTATTCCCACCAGAATTCCTGGCTGCGTCCAACAGTTCTAGATGAATTTGTAGAATACACGGAGTTGGGAATCCAGCTAAGACTAAAGCCTCGTACACACGAGTCGATGGTTGGTCAACTGAATGTCCAACTTTTTGCCAAATTGGGCGATGGCGGTTTGGTCTAGCGTACTAACGTGAAGCAAGAGATCGGCCACCAATCCAAATCTAGTGACGTGCTACGAGCGTATAACGAGGAAGCTCAGGTGAATGCGATTTGTGAATTATGAGCACAGGTTACACCACCGAAAACCTTCTGGATTCCGAGCATGCGTGTTTGAACTTCCAACTTTTGGTTGGCCAACTTCTGTACACACGAGCCAACAATCGGTCAACTCCTTGTTGGCCAACACAAGTTTTCTAGTCTCTTAGTTGGACGACAATTGGAAATCGGCTGTAGAATCGTGCGTACACACGATCGGATTATCGCCCAACAGGCTGTTGGACGACCGTTGTTGACCGACCATCGGACCCTGTGTACGGGCCTTTAATGAAGAGGTCATGAATGGTCTTGTGGGAGGGGCAGAGACACAAATCACATTTTCTGAGCAATACAAGAGGCTGGTGGAGTTCTGCATAGAACATTTTTGCTTGTAGCGCCACCTGCAGGTGAAGTCTGGTACTGAACAATCAATATGTTTAAAACCCCCTCCTATGGGCTGATGGTTGGGCTTCTGTAATGGGGCCTCCTGATACTTTATAGCTGCTGGAGGTTGAGACAACCCCATGGTGCTACATGAGGGGAGGGGGGCAATCATGTAATTGCATTCCAATTTATTGAAAACCCCTTCAAATATCCCATAAGGCTAGGTTCACATCTATGCAGGTTGCGGTTGATGCGTTTTTCTGGCGCATTTTGCATTTTTGAACATACGTTTTTGATTTTTTTTTCTGGCTAATAGGAAAGTATGACGTTCTCTTTTATAGAGTGCAACTTTTATGCGACTTTACACTCTTTAGCAGTCAAGTAGCATCAAAGTAGTTCAGGAACCTTTATGTGTCCAAAGTCGCATGTTAGGGTAAGGCTCCTTGTACGACTTGGGATCCGACTTGTGAATCCCCGAGTCGCAGGACATGTGAAATTCAATGCATTTCTTTGAGAGCCATTCCTACTGACGCTACAGAAGTCGCTGTGACTTCCGAAAAGTTTCCCGCGCGGCTTTGGTCTGACTTTTGATGCGACTTTGCTCCAGAGAATGTAGAGTCAGATCAAAGTCGCACTAGAAATCCTGTGACTATGGATATGCGCTGATGTAAAAGGAGTCTTAGGCTCCTTTCACACTTGTGTGACTTGTCCTGCGACTTGGAACTACAAAATCACATAACAAGCAGTACCCCCATGATTTCCAATGATTACCATTCATATCTGTGTGACTTCAAGTTGCAGCGACTTCAAAGTAGTCCCTGCAGTACTTTGGTCCGACTTTGATGCGATTTGAGGTCTGATCCCAAGTCGCATGGCATGTGAAGCGCATGTTAGTCAATGAGCGCTGTCTTAGCGCTACTGAAGTTGCACCGAAGGTTCCAGAACTACTTCAAGGCGACTTCTATCCAAATTGTGCCCATAGAATTCAATAAAAAAGTCGCCTACAATTCGGATCCTCGTATATCCCCTATACTGATGTGGTTTTGATCCGACAATACAGGAATATTTCCCAGGCTTTCCACAAAGTCGCATCAAAGTAGTACTCAAGTTGCCTTGCAAAGTCGCACCCTGAGCCACGCGACTTTCAGGTCGCAGTAGTGTGAACCGAGCCTTAGGGTTAAGGGCTGGGGGTTAAATGTTACGGTTATGGGTGATCATTAGGGTTAGCGTTCAAACCCTAACAATTACCGCTAACCCTTATGAATAACTCTAACCCTCGCCCTTAACCCCTAGCATGCGACTTTGGACACATAAAGGTTCCTGCCCTACTTTGATGCAACTTGCCAGAGAGCGTCAAAGCTTTACTCAATGAACAGAACTGTCATACTTTCCTATTGGCAAAAAAAAAAGCAAAAAGCATAAAAAATGCAACACTTGCATTTTTTGGTGCTGGTCCATTGAAGTCTATTACAAGCAAAACGCAATCTGCTGCAGGAAATACGCATGGGTTCAAAACTCTCAGATGTGAACTAGATCCATAGGAAACCATGTTCTATGGGACTGTAGTGCGTTTCTTCAAACCACACTAAACAAGACATTCACTATATTGTCAAAAGTATTGGGACGCCTGCCTTTACACCATGGATGCTCAACCTGTGGCCCTCCAGCTGTTGTTCAACTACAAGTCCCAATGAGGCATTGCAAACCACTGACCGTTACAAGCATGACTCCCAAATGCAAAGGCATGATGGAACTTGTAGTTCCGCAACAGCTGGAGGGCCACAGGTTGAGCACCCATGCTTTACACGCACATGAACTTTAATGGCATCCCAGTCTTAGTCTGTAGGGTTCAATATTGAGTTGGCCCACCCTTTGCAGCTATAACAGCTTCACCTCTTCTGGGAAGGCTGTCCACAAGGTTTAGGAGTGTCTATGGGAATGTTTGACCATTCTTCCAGAAGAACATTTGTGAGGTCAGGCACTGATGTTGGATGAGAAGGCCTGGCTCACAGTCTCCGCTCTAATTCATCCCAAAAGTGTTCTATTGGGTTGAGGTCAGGACTCTGTGCAGGCCAGTCAAGTTCCTCCACCCCAAACTCCCTATTCCATGTCTTTATGGACCTTGCTTTGTACACTGGTCCAAACCAGTGCACAAAGCAAAGGGGGGATTATGGTGTGGAGTTGGACCCTTCCTGTTCCAACATGACTGCACACCAGTGCACAAAGCAAGGTCCATAAAGACATGGATGAGCGAGTTTGGGGTGGAGGAACTTGACTGGCCTGCACAGAGTCCTGACCTCAACCTGATAGAACACCCTTGGGATAAATGAGAGCGGAGACTGCGAGCCAGGCCTTCTCGTCCAACATCATAGAACACCTCATGGGATGAATTAACAAGGAGCCAGAACTTCTCCTACTAAAACTGAAGCACACAGAATCTGTTGCAGCTCTGCATAGAAGCCAATCAGCTTCCAGGTTTTCTAGATTGTAAGCTCTAACGAGCAGGGCCCTCTGATTCCTCCCATATTGATTAGTTTTGTAAATGTACTGTCTGCCACCATGTTGTAAAGCGCTGCACAAACTGTTGGCGCTATATAAATCCTGTGTAATAATAATATTGTCAAAGCAGCTGAAATTAGAAGCTGATTGGCTACCAAGTAGAGTTGCCACATCATCCCTTTAATCCAGGACACATGAATTACACAGGTTGTTCTGAGGCTAATTTAATGCAGATGAGGCACCAAGTTTGTTTAATTACCACCTTAATCAGCCACAGAACAACCTGTGTAATTCATATGTGTCCTGGATTAAAGGGATGATGTGGCAACCCTACTACCAAGCACAGCTGCACCAGATTTTAGTGCATGTCCCCCAATGTCTTCAGCCTTAGACTCTGCCTATGTATTTACACTGAACAGCTGATCTCATAAATGACCACAAGATGGCAGCATTGCACGCAGTGTGGATTCCATAGGTGGTGCTCTGGATTCTGCCCAGGTGACCGATGAGGGAGCGACGTGCCAGGGTGGGGTGTAGATTTGGATGTTCCGTGTCCCCCCCCCAACATGCTTAGCATGGATTCTCATCTCCGCTCTTTCTTTTTCTGCAGTCAGACTCCTATTTCTAGCACATGGGGCGATCTTAATGCTTTTACAGATTTCTAATCTTCTATGTTTGTATTTTATGGTATTTTACCCTCTGTGTTGTTATTTCATCTGTTATTTATATCTGTTCTTATATTTCATTAAAAAAAATTGAAAAATGAATTGACAGAGCGTTTCTTTTTTATTTAAGTCCATTGTGAAGATCTTAACGTGTATAGCGACCCGGCAATCTGTTCTGTTTGGTATGTTTGCCATTTTGCCTAACACTCAGTTTTCTTGAAGTTCACTTTTTACAAGAAAATATTAAATGTAAGTCTATTTGAAGGAAAAAATGTGCTTTTATTTATTTACATTTTTTAAAAATTAATTTTAATTTTTTTACATTTATTTATTTATTTAATTTTATTTATCTATTATTGCATAGAAACCTGCAGAGCGTTGCACCTGTGATCAGTGGATGGCGGGGGCAATGCCAGGCTCCTGCAGACCTTTCCTCAATCTGTGCACCTCCTGGATGGGTGTTCTTGAAGTCCACTTTTTACAGAAAATGTTAAATGTAAATCTATTTGCAGGAAAAAAAATCTGCATTTATTTATTTAAATTAGTTTATGTATTTTAATTTTATTTATTTATTTAATTAATTAATTTTTATTTATTTATTTTACATAGAAGACTGCAGAGCATTGCACCTGCGATCAGTGGATGCCAAGCTCCTGCAGACCTTTCCTCAATTTCTGTACCTCTGGATGGGTTTTCTTGAAGTCCACCTTTTACAGAAAATATTAAATGTAAATCTATTTGCTGGAAAAAAATGTGCTTTTATTTATTTACAGTTTTTATTTATTTAATTCATTTTTATTTATTTATTTATTTTACATAGAAGCCTGCAGAGCATTGCACCTACGATCAGTGGATGGCGGGGGCAATGCCAGGCTCCTGCAGACCTTTCCTCAATTTCTGTACCTCTGGATGGGTTTTCTTGAAGTCCACCTTTTACAGAAAATATTAAATGTAAATCTATTTGCAGGAAAAAAATGTGCTTTTATTGATTTACATTTTTTATTTATTTATTTAAATGTATTTATTTTATTATTTTTTAAAATGTATTTAATTTCATTTATTTATTATTTATTTTTGCATAGAAACATGCAGAGCATTACAACTGCGATCAGTAGATGGCGGGGGCAATGCCAGGCTCCTACAGACCTTTCCTCAATCTCTGCACCTCCTGGATGGGTTTTCTTGAAGTCCACCTTTTACAGAAAATGTTAAATGTAAATCTATTTGCAGGAAAAAAAAAATCTGTGCATTTATTTATTTAATTTTTTTTTAATTATTTAATTAATTATTATTTTTTTACATAGAAGCCTGCAGAGCGTTGCACCTGCGATCAGTGGATGGCGGGGGCAATGCCAGTCTACTACGGACCTTTTCTCTATTTCTGTACCTCTGGATGGGTTTTCTTGAAGTCCACCTTTTACAGAAAAAATTTAAATGTAAATCTATTTGCAGGAAAAAAAACTGTGCATGCATTTATTTAAATTTTTGTATTTTATTTATTTTTAATTTATTCATTTTTTTAAATGTATTTATTTATTTTATTTTTTTTCATGTATTTTTTTTTTGCATAGAAATCTGCATCGATCATTGAATGGTGGGGGGCAATGCCAGGGCTCCTGCAGACCTTTTTAAATGTAAATCTATTTGCAGGAAAAAAAAACTGTGCATTTATTTATTTTAATTTTTGTATTTATTTTATTATTTTTTTAAATGTATTTATTTTTCTTTCTTTTTTTATTTATTTATTTTTTGCATAGAAACCTGCAGAGCTTTGCACCTTCGATCATTGAATGGTGGGGGGCAATGCCAGGCTCCTGCAGACCTTTCCTCAGTCTCTGTCTGTACCTCTGGATGGGTTTTTGGTTGGAGATCTGGAGGAAGCGTCAATGGACTAGAAGTCGATCACCGGACTTGCGTTCCGTTGAAAACCGTGGTGGCAGATTTTGAATGACACGGTTGTGTGGGTGGAGCCAATTTCAAAAGTGACAGCTAGTGGGGGGAAGAGGGACCCCTGTATGCTGTCATGGGGCACAATTCCATTGTGGTCACTTGCATGAGCATTTGATGTTTGTGCAGCGAACCCAAGCATGGTCCGGAAGATCATCTGATGTCATTGGTGGGATCTTGGATGTCACTTTGGGAGATCGTTGTTTTTGTTTTTAGTATATGAATATATACACTCCCTGGCCACTTTATTAGGTCCCCCTTGCTGGTAGCGGGTTGGACCCGCTTTTGCCTTCATTCTTGGTGGCAAAGATACAACAAGGTGTTGGAAACATTCCTCAGAGATTTTGCTCTATAGTGACAATGATGGCATCACACAGTTGCTGCAGATTTGTCGGCTGCCCATCCATGATGTCAATCTCCCATTCCACCACATCCCAAAGGTGCTCCATTGGATGAGATGTGGTGAGTGTGGAGGCCATTGATCTGGTGAGTGTGGAGGCTATTGATCTGGTGAGTGTGGAGGCCATTGGATCTGGTGAGTGTGGAGGCCATTGGATCTGGTAAGTGTGGAGGCCATTTGATCTGGTGAGTGTGGAGGCCATTGGATCTGGTGAGTGTGAAGGCCATTGGATCTGGTGAGTGTGCAGGCCATTGGATCTGGTGAGTGTGAAGGCCATTGGATCTGGTGAGTGTGAAGGCCATTGGATCTGGTGAGTGTGGGGGCCATTGGATCTGGTGAGTGTTGGGGCCATTGGATCTGGTGAGTGTGGAGGCCATTGGATCTGGTGAGTGTTGGGACCATTGGATCTGGTGAGTGTTGGGACCATTGGATCTGGTGAGTGTGGGGGCCATTGGATCTGGTGAGTGTTGGGGCCATTGGATCTGGTGAGTGTGGTGGCCATTGGATCTGGTGAGTGTGGAGGCCATTGAATCTGGTGAGTGTGGAGGCCATTGGATCTGGTGAGTGTTGGGACCATTGGATCTGGTGAGTGTGGTGGCCATTGGATCTGGTGAGTGTGGAGGCCATTGGATCTGGTGAGTGTGGAGGCCATTGGATCTGGTGAGTGTGGGGGCCATTGGATCTGGTGAGTGTGAAGGCCATTGGATCTGGTGAGTGTGGGGGCCATTGGATCTGGTGAGTGTTGGGGCCATTGGATCTGGTGAGTGTGGAGGCCATTGGATCTGGTGAGTGTGGGCGCCATTGGATCTGGTGAGTGTGAAGGCCATTGGATCTGGTGAGTGTGGGGGCCATTGGATCTGGTGAGTGTTGAGGCCATTGGATCTGGTGAGTGTGGAGGCCATTGGATCTGGTAAGTGTGGAGGCCATTGGATCTGGTGAGTGTTGGGGCCATTGGATCTGGTGAGTGTTGGGGCCATTGGATCTGGTGAGTGTTGGGACCATTGGATCTGGTGAGTGTGGGGGCCATTGGATCTGGTGAGTGTGGGGGCCATTGGATCTGGTGAGTGTGGGGGCCATTGGATCTGGTGAGTGTTGGGGCCATTGGATCTGATGAGTGTGGGGGCCATTGGATCTGGTGAGTGTGGGGGCCATTGGATCTGGTGAGTGTGGGGGCCATTGGATCTGGTGAGTGTGGGGGCCATTGGATCTGGTGAGTGTTGGGGCCATTGGATCTGGTGAGTGTGGAGGTCATTGGATGTGGTGAGTGTGGGAGCCATTGGAGTGCAGTGTCCTCATTGTCCAGTGGTGAGATGATTGGAGCTTTGTGACATGGTGCATTATCCTGCTGGAAGGAGCTATCAGAAGTTGGGGGCACTGCAGTCATAAAGGGAGGGACATGGTCAGCAACAATACTCAGGTAGGCCGTGGCATTTAAACGACACTCAATTGGTACTAAGGAGCCCAAAGTGTGCCCATCCCCCACGCCATTACACCACCAGCCTGAACCGGTGATACAAGGCAGGATGGATCCATGCGCCAAATTCTGACCCCCATCACCTGAATTTCACAGCTGAAATCGAGACTCATCAGACCAGACCAATCTTCTATTGCCTAATTTTGGTGATCATGTGCCAATTGTAGCCTTGGCTTCCTGTTCTTAGCTGACAGGAGTGGAAGCCGATGTGGTCTTCTGCTGCTGTAGCCCATCTGCTTCAAGGTTGGATGTGTTGTGCATTCAGAGATGGTATTCTGCATACCTTGGCTGTAACGAGTGGTTATTTGAGTTGCCTATCATCTGGAACCAGTCTGCCCATTCTCCTCTGACATCAACAAGGCTTTTTCCTCCACACAACTGCCGCTCACTGGATACTTTCTCTTTTTCCCACCATCCTCTGTAAACCCAAGAGATGGTTGTGTGTGAAAATCCCAGAAATATACTATGTACCCCATACTCACTCACATGGGAGCCGGGGGGCGTGTCGGCATCTGGAGGCCCTTTTGTTAACCACTTGACCACTGGGCACTTAAACCCCCTTCCTAACCAGACCAATTTTCAGCTTTCAGCGCTCTCACATTTTGAATGACAATTACTCAGTCATGCTACACTGTACCCATATGAAATTTGCGTCCTTTTTTTCACACAAATAGAGCTTTCTTTTGGTGGTATTTAATCACCGTTGGGTTTTTTATTTTTTGCGCTATAATTAAAAAAAGACCTAAAATTTTGTAAAAAAAATAATTTTTCTTTGTTTCTGTTATAAAATTTTGCAAATTAGTAATTTTTCTTCATAAATTTTGGCCAAAATTAATACTGCTACCAATCTTTGGTAAAAAAAAAAAAAAAAAACAAATTCGTGGATATTATTTGGTCTTTGTGAAAGTTATAGAGTCTACAAGTTATGGTGCCAATCATTGAATATTGATCACATCTGATATACTGACCACCAATCTCATTTCTTGAGACCCTAACAAGCCAGGAAAGTACAAATACCCCCCAAATGACCCCCTTTTTGGAAAGTAGACATTCCAAGGTATTTAGTAAGAGGCATGGTGAATTTTTTTAAGTTGTAATTTTTTCCCACAATTCTTAGCAAAATGAAGTTTTTTTTTTTTTCACAAAATTGTCATATGTTAACAGGTGATTTCTCACACCCAGCATATGCATACCACAAATTACACCCCAAAACACATTCTACTACTCCTCCTGAGTATGGCGATACCACATGTGTGAGACTTTTACACAGCCTGGCCACATACAGAAGCCCAATATGCAGGAAGCAACGTCAGGTGTTCTAGGAGCATAAATTACACACATAATTTCCTGACTACCTCTTGCACTTTTGAAGGTCCTGGAGCACCAGGACAATGGAAGTGCCCAAAAAATGACCCCATTTTGGAAAGTAAACACCCCAACGTATATTCTAGGAGGCATAATGAGTCTTTTGAACGGTTCATTTTTTCCACAAGTTTTTGGAAAATGTGGAAAGAAAATGAAAACGCATTTTTTTTTTACACAAAGTTGTCCATTTATACAATATTTCTAACACACAGCATGCACCCCGCAAAAATGACACCCTAAAATATATTCTGCTACTCCTCCCGAGTATGGCGATACCACATGTGTGACACTTTTACACAGCGGGACCACATACAGAGGCCCAACATGCAGGGAGCACCGTCAGGTTTTCTAGGGGCCTATATTTCAAATCTAATTTGACTGCCTTTTACACTATTGTGAGGCACTGTGGTGGCATGGATAGGCACTGTAGTGGCACAGATGGGCAGCGTAGGGGCACGGATGAGCAGTGTAGTGGCACGGGTGGGCAGTGTAGTGGCACGGGTGGGCACTGTAGTGGCACGAATGGGCACTGTAGTGGCACGGATGGGCACTGTAGTGGCATGGATGTGTCACGGATGAGAACTGATGTGGTATGGATGAGCATAAATGAAGCACAAATGAGCCATGGATGGGGGATGGATGAGCCACGGATGGGGATGGATGAGCCACGGATGGGGATGATGAGCCACGGATGGGGATGACTGAGCACGGATGGGGATGACTGAGCACGGATGGGTGGGTGAGCATGGCTGGGTGGGTGAGCATGGATGGATGCTGGGTGGGTGAGCATGGATGGATGGATGGGTGAGCATGGATGGATGGATGGGTGAGCATGGATGGATGGATGGGTGAGCATGGATGGATGGCTAGGTGAGTACGGTTGGGTGGGTGAGGATGGATGGGTGAGCATGGATGGATGGGCGAGCATGGATGGATGGATGGGTGAGCATGGCTGTGTGAGGATGGATGGATTGATGGATGGGTGGCTGAGCATGGATGGGCTAAGAATGGGGGGTGTGGATGGCTGGGTGATGATCGCTGGATGGATGGTGGGGTTGCTAACTGTCATTTAGCAGTGCTGTGGGCATTACACGTCTTTCCTTCCCCCTCTCTCCTCTCGCAATGCACCGATCGGTGCGGAGAGGAGAGAGAAGAGCCGGCGGAAGCGCTGGCTTGTTGACATGTGATTGTGCCGTCACTGGACGGCGCGATCACGTGGTGAAAGGCTGCTCACAGCGGCCATTCACCGCGATCCGTGATCTGTCGGGTCCCCCGGACCCGACGGTCATGGATGTTCCCGTGTGCGCGCCCCAGGGGGCGCGCGGGAAGCGCGATTCTGGGAGGACGTCCATGGACGTCCTCCCAGAATAACCCGACCGCGCTGTGGACGTCTTTTGTCTATAGCGCGGTCGGGAAGTGGTTAAAGGGGGCTTCCAGATTCCAATAAGCCCCCACAATCACCGCCCAGGGTTATGGGGAAGAGGTCCTTGGGGTCTCCTGCCTCAAAGCATCCCCCCCCCCTCCATGTTGACGGCATGTGGCCTGGTATGGTTCAGGAGGGGGGGGGTCTGGTCTCCCTCTTTCCTGGCCTGCATGCTCGGATGAGGGTCTGGTATAGATTTTGGGGGGGGTCGCTAGTAGTGGG
>BLSH010038656.1:285784-319316 GCA_018402905.1 Glandirana rugosa
TGGACTAGTATTCCCATTCGGGATCCCCTGGATCCCCCAGATTCACCAGGTGTTTGTATACGCCTGAGTACGCTGAGGGGACAAACCAGGTCAGCGTATCTCAGCACTTATAGTCACTAGTCACGAAGGTGATAGCGAAATAGGGCGCTTGATCCTCGGAGGACTAGGAGAAGCGGGAGACTCCCGCCGAGTGGGAGACTTTCTAGGTGTCCACACTGGTGACTCCGCGAAAGATCTAGACTTAGGAGGGGCCTCCTTTCTCCTCCCTCACCCGCGAAGACCCCCGGGGATCCTGGCCCGTGGGGACGGGCCCTTTCTTGGTGGTGGTTACACAGCAGGGGTGCCGGGCTGAGATGTCAGAGGCTGGCAATTCTATGGCAGGGGTACCTGCAGATCTACAGTCCACCCCAGGAGCATTTGTGTCCTTGGAACAGCTGAGGGCGGTGTTTGGGGAGTTCTTTCCCGGGCAGGGGTGCCCGGTCCTAGGGGCCCCCAGAAGCGCCCACTCCCTCCTCTTTCCTCCGGGGAGGATTCAGATCTAGAAAGCGCCTCAGTGGTCACACCTGTGGATCTTTCAGAGGGTGAGCCGCCCTCAGAGGGCGAAGAGGATCAGGAGGCTCCTAGTTCGCGGGATAAAGCGATAGTGGAAGCACTGATCACTGATATTCACGACTCTATGCGACTGGACCAAACAGGGGAGTCGCATGAGTCCGCATATGTTTGTGGACCACTTAGACCCCCTAGGTCCCCTAGGGCTTACCCTTATGATCAGGTGTTTGAACAGGCAGTGTTCAAGGAATGGCGGAAGCCACCAAGTTCCTTGACTTTGCCTCAAAGCTTTGCTGTTCGCTACCCCTTTGAGGAAAGCTTTACTAAGAGATGGGCTTCCCCGGTGGTGGACCCTGCCGTGGCTCGTGTGAATAAGGCAACCACCATCCCCTTGGAAGGGTCTCCATTCTTTAAGGAGGCGACCGATCGCCGCACAGAGACAGTGTCTAAAGCACTATTCTTGTTGGCTGGGTCAGCCATGCGGCCAGCGCTAGCAACTGCTATGGCGGCACAGTCTCTTCGTGAGAACGCTGCCACTCTGTGCATTCGTTTGTCTAGTCAATGTGCACAGGCTGAGGTACAGCGAATGCAACATTTGGAAGAGGGTCTCCGCTACATATGCCATGCGGTTTTGGATCTTCTCCCCATATTATCAAAAATGTCTGTTTTTTCCATTGTTATCAGGCGGGTGCTGTGGCTCCGCTCTTGGTCGGGCGACCAGGCTTCAAAGAAAGCTCTGGCAGACCTGCCCTTTCAGGGAGGGCGTCTGTTTGGCCCACAGTTGGATAAGATTATTAGGGATTTCACGGGAGGGAAGAGTACTTTCCTTCCAGAGCCGAAGCGACGAGATCGTCGTCATAGGCAGGGTCCTGTCTCTTCTGGTCAGAAGAAGTTTTTTCGGGCGCCCGGCCCAGCGGGCAAGGCCGGGAAGGCGTTCATGGGCCACAGCAAGAGGCCCTGGCAGCGTAAGCCCGAAAAAGCGGTGGGCAAGTCTGCCTCCGCATGATGGATTGCCCCCACCCGCCTCACGGGTGGGGGGCCGGTTTCTGGGGGTTGCAAGCAGCTCTCTGCCCCCAGAAAAGTCCTTCCCCTCAAACTTGAGGCTCCCGCAGGAGCGTCGGGAGGCGCTTGTAGGCGCCGGTCAGGCGCTCAGCAGTCAGAAGTCATCATTAACGCTGGCTTGCCGGCTGGAGTACCTGGGTCTGATGCCGGACACGGTATAGACAGGGGTGTTCCTAACACCGGGCAAGCTTCTAACGCTTCAGGCTGGGCGAACCCTGTGATCGCGCCAGTGGTTCTCCTTACAGTTCTGTATGCGGGTGTTGGGGCTCAGGGTATCGACTTGCGAAGCGATACCTTACGCCCAGAACACTCGGCTCCTACGGAGGGCAATTTTGTCACGGTGGGACAAATCTCCTCTATCCCTGGACAGGCTGATCAGGTTGGAGCGTCAGTTCCGGGAACCCTTGGTTTGGGGGATTCGGGTTCTGGCCCTAAAGGGGGGGAGAAGTTCTTCTCCCCTCAATTGGTCGATGTAGGTACCGGAACTGAGAGCGATCAGGCTTTGCCTGTCCCGTTGGACAGAAAGGCTGCGCCGCCCGGTTCTGGTTCAGTCGGTCAATGCCACGGAGGTGGCGTAGGTAAACCATTAGGGCGGAACAAGAAGCACAGCAAGAGCCGCGAAGGCGGCTCCGATCCTTCGGGGGGCAGTGCTTCACAGGCCTCGGGGTCAGTATCGGCTGCTGTACATTTTTCCTCCTCTAAGGGCTCGACCGCGAGTTGTACGCGCGGTAGAGGCAGGGGGAATCCCGGCAGTCTCGGTAGCTCCGGATTGGCCCCGTCATCCTTGGTACGCCGAGGTAGTACGGATGGTGGTAGAGGTTTGTAGCGTCTTCCGCTTCACAGGGACCTACTGTCTCAGGGGCCCATCTGGCACCCTGCTTTACCCTCGCTGGCGTTGACGGCGTGGCTATTGAGTCCCAGGTATTGAGGGATAGGGGTGTCGCTGACTCCGTAATCCCTACTATGATAAAAGCACGTAAGAGTTCCTCACGTAAGATTTATCATAGGACCTGGAAGGCCTATATTACCTGGTGCGAGGCAGGGGGTTGGAACCCCCGACTCTTATAGAGTATCCAGAGTACTGTCATTTTTACAGCAGGGACTGGACAAGAACCTGGCGTTAAGTACGCTCAAGGGTCAGAGTTCGGCCCTGGTGGTTCTTTTTCAACGGCCCTTGTCGTCTCATTCATTGATCCGTACATTTGTACAGGGGGTATGTCATGTGGCTCCTCGGATACGGTTGCCTTTGGCACCGTGGGATTTGAATCTGGTGCTTTCTGTGTTGCAGAAACCGCCATATGAAAGAATTAGGGACATTCTCTTACAGTTGTTGTCGCAGAAGGTGGCCTTTTTGGTAGCTATCACATCCGCCAGGCGGGTGTTGGAGTTAGCTGCATTATCCTGCAGGTCACCTTACTTGGTCCTCCATAAGGACAAGGCAGTTCTGCGGCCTTCCCCTTTGTTTCTTTTGAAGGTGGTTTCTTCCTTTCATTTAAATGAGGATATTGTTCTCCCCTTATTGTGCCCCCACCCGTCACATCCCAAAAAAGTTGAGCTGCACTCTTTGGATGTGGTGAGGGCCTTGCGGGTGTATTTAAGTTCTACAGCTTCCTTTCGGAAGTCTGATTCTTTATTTTTGCTGACAGAAGGGTCGCGCAAAGGTAGGGCGGCCTCGTCAGCTACCGTGTCTCATTGGATACGGAGGACCGTGACTCATGCATATGAGATTCGGGGTAAGGTTCCCCCGTTTCCAGTCACGGCTCATTCCACCAGGGCAGTTAGTACTTCCTGGGCATTTAGACACCAAGCCTCGGTGTCTCAGGTGTGCAAGGCAGCTACTTGGGCCTCAGTGCACACGTTTACTAAGTTTTACAAAAATGATGTTTCGGAGGCTGCTTTTGGCCGCAAAGTATTACAAGCGGCAGTATAGGCGTGGTTAGCGCCGCCTGAGAGGGCATTTTTCTGTTGGGTACAGTTGTTATGATTTTGCCCACCCCTCTTGATTGGCACTGCTTTGGGACGTCCCCATGTGTCATAAAAAGGCTGCGTCTGTCAGTGAACGGAAGAGAAAAAGGAATTTTTTGTATAACTTACCGTAAAATCCTTTTCTCTGAGTTCACTGACAGATGCAGCACCCACCCCTCTGCGTTGGTTTTTGTACGGCTTGTTACGAACTGATGTGCTGTACAGAGCAGGGGGATTATATGCTGAGGTGAGGATGGCCCCCTGGGAGGGGCCAACCTATGCTTTTAGTTGTTTTGCCTAGTCTACTCCTAGTAGGATGAGCATAACCCCATGTGTCATAAGAAGGCTGCGTCTGTCAGTGAACTCAGAGAAAAGGATTTTACTGTAAGTTATACAAAAAATCCCCTTTTCAGCTGCAACATTCAGTTGGTGGGGTCAGAATTTGGTGCATGGATCCATCCTGCCTTGTATCACCGGTTCAGACTGGTGGTGTAATGGTGTGGGGGATGGGCACACTTTGGGCCCCTTAGTACCAACTGAGCATGGTTTAAACCCCACGGCCTACCTGAGTATTGTTGCTGACCATGTCCATCCCTTTATGACTACAGCGTCCCCATCTTCTGATGGCTCCTTCCAGCAGGATAATGCACCATGGCACAAAGCTCCAATCATCTCATTACTGGACAATGAGGTCACTGTACTCCAGTGGCCTCCACACTCACCAGATCCAATGGCCTCCACACTCACCAGATCCAATGGCCTCCACACTCACCAGATCCAATGGCCTCCACACTCACCAGATCCAATGGCCTCCAAACTCACCAGATCCAATGGCCTCCACACTCACCAGATCCAATGGCCTCCACACTCACCAGATCCAATGGCCTCCACACTCACCAGATCCAATGGCCTCCACACTCACCAGATCCAATGTCCTCCACACTCACCAGATCTTATCCAATAGAGGACCTTTGGGATGTGGTGAATGGGGAAATCTGCAGCAACTGTGTGATGATACCATGTCACTACAACATCTTGTTGAATTTATGTCACGAAGAATGGAGGCAAAAGGAGGTCCAACCCAGTACCAGCAAGGTGGACCTAATAAAGTGTATAGTGTGGCCTATGGAGTTAATCGTGAGAAGCAGCACACAGACTAAGGCACTCCGTGTCCTCAGAGAAGTCATCTTTGAGCTGCTACCTTCTGGCAGCTTCCCCTTAGGGGGTAAGGAAGAAGAGTTTCAGGATTATTGGGACTACTCACATTCCTTTGCATGGGATGCTTGACCCTGACAGACCCCCAAGCTATGGGCTGCTCCTTGACACTCAGCTCTCATCTTCTCGCAATCTGTTTGCAACTAAAGGAATGTGGCATCACCATAGGCATAACTAAAAGGAAGTCATTAACTGGGATTCAACAAAGAGTTAAAATGCTTTGTTGGGTGGACTCTTCCTTCTCCTAACCTCAAGATGGGAACGTTGATATTGGGGTCCATTGTCTTGAGGCTGAAAACAGGTATAGGATGGGCTACTGAGGGCCTAGCTAGGAGCCTTCTCAAGGGGCACTCATGTATTGGTCAGACTGCAAGGGGGTACCCAGGATGCCATGCCCATGGTGCCTGGTGAGTCCAAGGGGACCAATCTATGTCCACACAGGAATGGGTTAAAGAGAGTGGGTGCTCCCCCACCATGTAGTCCTGCACATTGAGGACACACAGCCGGGACCCTACACAAGATATAGAGGTTATGGAAACCATCTGGGACTTATCTTTCCATGGCTTGGATTGCTCTCTGACTTCCATATTTCAGACTTCCCTCAAAATGTTTTGCAGAACTTCAGCAGACCGAAGGTGTCGGTATTGGTAGACGTGGCATTGTGTACACCAAGCGCTGATAAACCTGCAAACTGTGACTATAAATGATTGGAATTTTTAGAGGCGGAGATATTTACACTGGCGTTGGGCCGATGGCTGCATCTGGTTCCACCAACGCGTGCCCCTCATCCTCCTCACTGCACAGTGCTGGAATCTCAGTTCACTATACAGAGGAATAGAGGGCGGAACATCTGCATGTGTATAGGGGATCTTCTGATGGGTTGGGGATCCGGTGTCAGGCGAGGTTAGCTCTGCTCTTACATTTTAGGCTTAGTTCCAAGACTCGTGGTTGGGGAGAGTTATACCTGTGCAATCCAACACATTGCCTGACACAACCTGACAGCCCCTTGGCACTGTTTGTGCGCCTCTCGGGGCCCCTGCAGGCACTAATCTGTGTTTTGCTATAGCTGTGATATCCATCATAGAATGCTCACAGTCTCTGACCATCTCTTGCACCATGGCTGCACTCTCTGACCATCTCTTGTAGTACGTCTGCAGTCTCTGACCATCTCTTGCACCATGTCTGCAGTCTCTGACTATCTCTTGTATCATGTCTGCAGTCTCTGACCGTCTCCTGTACTATGTCTTCAGCCTCTGACCAGCTCCTGTATCATGTCCTTAGTCTCTGACCATCTCCCGTATCATGTCTGAAGTCTCTGACCATCTCTAATATCATGTCTGCAGTCTCTGACCATCTCTTGTATGTCTTCAGGGTCTGACCATCTCTAATATCATGTCTGCAGTCTCTGACCATCTCCTGTATCATGTAAGCAGTCTCTGACCATCTCCTGTATCATGTAAGCAGTCTCTGACCATCTCCTGTATCATGTAGGCAGTCTCTGACCATCTCCTGTATCATGTAGGCAGTCTCTGACCATCTCTGACCATCTCCTGTATCATGTAGGCAGTCTCTGACCATCTCCTGTATCATGTAGGCAGTCTCTGACCATCTCCTGTATCATGTCTGCAGTCTCTGACATCTACAATATGTCTGCAGTCTCTGACAATCTCCTGCATCATGTCTGCAGTCTCTGACTGTCTCCTGTAACATGTCTGCAGTCTCTGACCGTTTCCAGTACTATGTCTGCAGTCTCTGACTGTCTCCTGTATCATGTCTGTAGTCTCTGACCATCTCCTGTATCGTGTCTGCAGTCTCTGACCATCTCCTACAATATGGCTGCAGTTTCTGACAATCTCCTGTATCATGTCTTCAGTCTCTGACCGTCTCCTGTAACATGTCTGTAGTCTCTGAACGTCTCTTGTATCATGTCTGCAGCCTCTGACCATCTCCTGTAGTGTGTCTGCAGTCTCTGACCATCTCCTGTAGTATGTCTGCAGTCTCTGACCATCTCCTGTAGTGTGTCTGCAGTCTCTGACCATCTCCTGTATCGTGTCTGCAGTCTCTGACCATCTCCTGTATCATGTAAGCAGTCTCTGACCATCTCCTGTATCATGTAGGCAGTCTCTGACCATCTCTAATATCATGTCTGCAGTCTCTCACCATCTCTTGTATGTCTTCAGGGTCTGACCATCTCTAATATCATGTCTGCAGTCTCTGACCATCTCCTGTATCATGTAAGCAGTCTCTGACCATCTCCTGTATCATGTAAGCAGTCTCTGACCATCTCCTGTATCATGTAGGCAGTCTCTGACCATCTCCTGTATCATGTAGGCAGTCTCTGACCATCTCTGACCATCTCCTGTATCATGTAGGCAGTCTCTGACCATCTCCTGTATCATGTAGGCAGTCTCTGACCATCTCCTGTATCATGTCTGCAGTCTCTGACATCTACAATATGTCTGCAGTCTCTGACAATCTCCTGCATCATGTCTGCAGTCTCTGACTGTCTCCTGTAACATGTCTGCAGTCTCTGACCGTTTCCAGTACTATGTCTGCAGTCTCTGACCATCTCCTGTATCGTGTCTGCAGTCTCTGACCATCTCCTAAAATATGGCTGCAGTTTCTGACAATCTCCTGTATCATGTCTTCAGTCTCTGACCGTCTCCTGTAACATGTCTGTAGTCTCTGAACGTCTCTTGTATCATGTCTGCAGCCTCTGACCATCTCCTGTAGTGTGTCTGCAGTCTCTGACCATCTCCTGTAGTATGTCTGCAGTCTCTGACCATCTCCTGTAGTGTGTCTGCAGTCTCTGACCATCTCCTGTATCGTGTCTGCAGTCTCTGACCATCTCCTGTATCATGTAAGCAGTCTCTGACCATCTCCTGTATCATGTAGGCAGTCTCTGACCATCTCCTGTATCATGTCTGCAGTCTCTGACCATCTCCTGTATCATGACTGCAGTCTCTGACCATCGCTTGTATCATGTCTGCAGTCTCTGACCATCTCCTACAATATGTTGTACAAATGAAAAGAGTAGTTTCCAGCACTAGAGGACCTTCAGGGTGAAAGGCAACCGGAGCATCAAAGGATAGGACACCAAATGCGTGCTGCCCCTCCTCGGACAGGGTGATCCGAAAGATACTAAAAAACAAAACAGAAGGGAGGCGCACGCACCTAGTGCATTACCATATACATTTATTGGAAATATGAAAGGTTTAAAAATGAATACTCACAAAATCACAATGTGGTATCACAAAGCCATAAAACCAAAACGAGATGATGCAAAAGAATGGAGGTGAAAGAGCACAAGGTGGGGTAGCATCTGACGCGTTTCGGGGGGCGCATCCCCTTCCTCACAGCTCTGAGGAAGGGGGTGAGCCCCCGAAACGCGTCAGCGCCTCCCTTCTGTTTTGTTTTTTTAGTATCTCCTACAATATGTCTGCAGTCTCTGACAATCTCCTGTATCATGTCTGCAGTCTCTGACAATCTCCTGTACCATGTCTGCAGTCTCTGGCCATATCCTGTAACATGTCTGCAGTCTCTGACCATCTCCTGTATCATGCCTGCAGTCTCTGAACATCTCCTGTATCATGTCTGTAGTCTCTGACCATCTCCTGTATCATGTCTGCAGTCTCTGACCATCTCCGGTATCATGTCTGCAGTCTCTGACCATCTCCTGTATCTTGTCTGCAGTCTCTGACCATCTCCTGTATCATGTCTGCAGTCTCTGACCATCTCCTGTATCATGCCTGCAGTCTCTGACCATCTCCTGTATCATGTCTGCAGTCTCTGACCCTCTCCTGTATCTTGTCTGCAGTCTCTGACCATCTCCTGTATCATGTCTGCAGTCTCTGACCCTCTCCTGTATCATGTCTGCAGTCTCTGGCTATATCCTGTCTCTGACAATGAATCTTATGTGTAGCCCTTTGGTAATTTTGAGTGCCGCACTTGGGGGGCCCCCATATCTGGGAGGTTGACCTCAATGCTCTATGGGGGGAAAATACTACAGGTGCTTCTTCAGTCCATCAATGTGAGTTTTTGGCCCCATAAACATCAATGGCAGCTTATGAAGACCACATGAAAATGCGGGTGGGAGGTGACCCTGTAGAAGACGTTTCTGGCACAACGTTAAGGAGGAACCATGCTGGATTCTGTAAATGAAAGGTTAATATAGAGCAGATTTCCTGCCTGGACATAGAATGTCTCTTTATCGGCACCTCGTGTGTTAACTTTTAACCGTCTCAGTCCCGTTTCATACCCAGCCTGTGAATGGCAGCCTGTGAGTGGGTGAATCATGACTGCAGTCTCTGACCATCGCTTGTATCATGTCTGCAGTCTCTGACCATCTCCTACAATATGTTGTACAAATGAAAAGAGTCGTTTCCAGCGCTAGAGGACCTTCAGGGTGAAAGGCAACCGGAGCATCAAAGGATAGGACACCAAATGCGTGCTGCCCCTCCTCGGACAGGGTGATCCGAAAGATACTAAAAAACAAAACAGAAGGGAGGCGCACGCACCTAGTGCATTACCATATACATTTATTGGAAATATGAAAGGTTTAAAAATGAATACTCACAAAATCACAATGTGGTATCACAAAGCCATAAAACCAAAACGAGATGATGCAAAAGAATGGAGGTGAAAGAGCACAAGGTGGGGTAGCAGCTGACGCGTTTCGGGGGGCGCATCCCCTTCCTCACAGCTCTGAGGAAGGGGGTGAGCCCCCGAAACGCGTCAGCGCCTCCCTTCTGTTTTGTTTTTTTAGTATCTCCTACAATATGTCTGCAGTCTCTGACAATCTCCTGTATCATGTCTGCAGTCTCTGACAATCTCCTGTACCATGTCTGCAGTCTCTGGCCATATCCTGTAACATGTCTGCAGTCTCTGACCATCTCCTGTATCATGCCTGCAGTCTCTGAACATCTCCTGTATCATGTCTGCAGTCTCTGACCATCTCCTGTATCATGTCTGCAGTCTCTGACCATCTCCGGTATCATGTCTGCAGTCTCTGACCATCTCCTGTATCTTGTCTGCAGTCTCTGACCATCTCCTGTATCATGTCTGCAGTCTCTGACCATCTCCTGTATCATGCCTGCAGTCTCTGACCATCTCCTGTATCATGTCTGCAGTCTCTGACCATCTCCTGTTTCTTGTCTGCAGTCTCTGACCATCTCCTGTATCATGTCTGCAGTCTCTGACCATCTCCTGTATCATGCCTGCAGTCTCTGACCATCTCCTGTATCATGTCTGCAGTCTCTGACCCTCTCCTGTATCTTGTCTGCAGTCTCTGACCATCTCCTGTATCATGTCTGCAGTCTCTGACCCTCTCCTGTATCATGTCTGCAGTCTCTGGCTATATCCTGTCTCTGACAATGAATCTTATGTGTAGCCCTTTGGTAATTTTGAGTGCCGCACTTGGGGGGCCCCCATATCTGGGAGGTTGACCTCAATGCTCTATGGGGGGAAAATACTACAGGTGCTTCTTCAGTCCATCAATGTGAGTTTTTGGCCCCATAAACATCAATGGCAGCTCATGAAGACCACATGAAAATGCGGGTGGGAGGTGACCCTGTAGAAGACGTTTCTGGCACAACGTTAAGGAGGAACCATGCTGGATTCTGTAAATGAAAGGTTAATATAGAGCTTCCTGCCTGGACATAGAATGTCTCTTTATCGGCACCTCGTGTGTTAACTTTTAACCGTCTCAGTCCCGTTTCATACCCAGCCTGTGAATGGCAGCCTGTGAGTGGGTGAAGAAAAGCAGCTTTTTCCTCCTCACTGTTCATTGTAGGGCGAGGAACAAAGTCACAATGTATCAAAGTGTGGTGGAGGGAAACATGGTGGGACCTGGCGGTGATGTAATGCCAGCGCTCTGGAATGTAGCTGACCTGAATGAGGCTCTGTACCACCGGGCCGGCCCAGGGAAAAGGAAAACACTGAGACCCTCATCTGCCCAACACAGATCCTGTTGTGTGCAATGTGGACGCCGTGCCCGTCCAGGGAGGACATTCCTCTACATGGAGAAGCTTCATCCAACCCCTGATATACCGCATACTACAGCAGACACGCCTGCAGATCGCATGTCCTCCCTGTGCTTGTGTGGGTTATGGAAATATCTGTAATATGAATAATAATAATGACAATTAAATAAATTCCAATAATAATAATAATATCTGTAATATGAATAATAATAATGACAATAAAATTCCAATAATAACATACATGCCTGTAATAATAATTTTATAAATACCTGTAACGATGACAATAATAATAATTTATATATACCTGTAGTAATAATTCCAATAATAATAATAATATCTGTAAAATGAATAATAATAATATTAATTAAATAAATTCCAATAATAATATACATGCCTGTAATAATTTTATAAATACCTGTAATGATAATAATAATATAAATATCTGTAATTAGGATATAACTTATAACTCTATAAATACATTTATTATTGGTATTTATAGAGTAATCATTATTATTACTATTACAGATATTTATATTATTATTACTACAGGCATTTATATAATTATTATTATTAAATTATTATTATCATTGCAGGCATTTATACAATCATTATTATTATTACAGGCATGTATATTATTTTTGGCATTTATTTTATCATTAATAATAATAATATTATTATTATTATTCACATTACAGATACATTTATTATAGGTATTTCATGTATCTGCAATACAAAAAATAGTAATATTATTATTAATAATGATAAAATAAATGCCAATAATAATATACATGCCTGTAATAATAATAATTTTATACATGCCTGTAATGATAATAATAATTTAATAATAACAATTATACGAATACCTGTAGCAATAATAACAATAATAATAATAATATAAATATCTGTAATAGTAAAAAAAATGATGTCTCTATAAATACCTGTAGTAGCAGTAGTAATAATAATAATAAATATGTAATACGAATAATTATATTAATAATAATAAAATAAAATATCAGTTACATAGTGGGTAAGCTGCTTCATGGCTTCATCCCACGTTACAGCCGTCCCTGAAATACCGTATACTACAGCACATATCCTCCCTGTGCTTGTGTGGGTTATATAAACCTGTGGAAGTAATAATATCTGTAATATGAATAATAATAATATTAATAAAATAATTGCCAAAAACAATATACATGCCTGTAATAATAATAATTTTATAAATACCTGTAATGATAATAATAATATCATTATATAATAATAATAACTCTATAAATACCTCTCTAAATAAATGTGCCTATACATTGCAGCATGACCTGTTCCCATCAATGCAGCGTGACCTGTGCCCATCAATGCAGTGTGACATGTGCCTATACATTGCAGCGTGACCTGTGCCCATCAATGCAGTGTGACATGTGCCTATACATTGCAGCGTGACCTGTGCCCATCAATGCAGCATGACCTGTGCCCATCAATTCAGCGTGACCTGTGCCCATCAATGCAGCGTGACCCGTGCCCATCACTGGAGTGTGACATGTGCCTATACATTGCAGCGTGACCTGTGCCCATCAATGCAGCGTGACCTGTGCCCAACAATGCAGCGTGACCTGTGCCCATCAATGCAGCGTGACCTGTGCCCATCAATGCAGTGTGACCTGTGCCCATCAATGCAGCCTCACCTGCGCAGAGGAAGAGACGAGAGACCGGATCATCAGAGAGCGGTGATTGGCCGCTGTAACAGCTTTCATTAGAATTCTTGCGGTGTCCCCGGAGCTCACCGTCACACAGTCCCGCCTCCTTGCCCGGCGATAACTTCACACGTCCCGCCATTGGACCGGTGTTCTGTCTATCAAAGGCGCTGGGCCAGGAGGCGGCGCATGCATATATGATGTATTCCTCAAACATGAAGCTTCTGCTCTCTGGGAATTACTCATATTACAGCCATGTACCTCTCTGGGCGGCTGTACTGCTCCCAGCCTGGGGAAACGGAGATTGTAATGCCAGACTCTGCCTGTGCCACCAAATGTCCGTGTGAATGAGGCCTTCTACCTGTCTGTTGACTTCATTACTCCCAAACCCAGAACAAGTAGAATCAGATCTCTCAATCCAGATCAAGGATCCCAGAAAGTCCAGAAGACACTGGACCAACATAGCCAGGCAACTAGTCTTTCCAGGACGACGATTACGTGAATACCGGGGTACAAACCCCCCTAAACCCTACAAAGGCTTGAGCGGGGCTTTGCGACAGGCAAACGGGCTGACCATTTTGGCGTGGCACTACATTGAGGACACACTAAGGGGGATACATGGATAATCTTATATGATTTATGGGGTATCATCTTTCACACCTGATATTAGCCATATGGTGAAGCCCTTTACAATCTTTTAGATTGTAAGCTCTAACGAGCAGGGCCCTCTGATTCCTATTGTATTTGCACTGTCTACCTTCAAGTTGTAAAGCGCTGCGTAAATTGTTGGCGCTATATAACTCCTGTATAATAATAATAATAATATATATGGAACCTCCTGAAATCCATGTAATATACTGCTTGTGATCCCTTACTGCCTGCCTGTCCTCATCTGGTCCCTTTATTTACTTATAATTAAGGGACCATCGTGTCCACTTACCGCTTTGTCTGTCCCCGGGTATGCGCCGATGCCCACCCAAGGCATTGTGGTTGGCTTGCTGGCTCTTGGGTTTGGTCGGTAAACATGAATCCATTCGGTGTCTTGGTCCTGAGGAAGCCAGTTTCTTTTGGCGAAAGACGTTGAGCATACAGACAACACCAGATTAATTGGTTCGAACCTTGTACAGAATACTTACCACACCTTGTGTTTTTAATATGTATGTTAAAAACATACGGGGGGGGAGAGGACAACAGTCTTTTTAGTGATGCATGGAGAGGACAACAGTCATTTTGGTTATTTTATCATTGTATAATAAACTTTGTTATATTTTTTTAAACTTGTCTCCACTCTATGGCTGCTGTAGTTCGCCTTTGTAGGGTTTAGGGGGTTTGTACCCCCCCGGCATTCACCTAATTGTAATTTAGAATCTTAGGATGAGGCCTATGTCCCAACCAACATTGTATCTTGGCCTAGGCAGACAAGGCCCAGGCCTAGGGCGGCACTTTGCAGGGGGGCAGCACGAAAAGAGTTTTTAGTGTAGCGCCAGTCTTATGGGGCGGAATGGGCCTGGAAGGCAAAATCGGTCACCCCCATAAAGCACCCCAACCCCATTAGGGGGGGGGGGCAACCCATACATATGTAGGGGACCCGGGCGTGCTGAGGGGCCCAGACGGCAGACCCCAACCAATGAGTTGTTATGCTACCTCATAGCCAAGCAGGAAGTGTGAGAAAATCTCTGTAATTTAAGGGAATCCATTGCCCCCCCCCCCCAAAAAAAAGCCCTCATAACTAATGTCCCCACTGGAAAATTTTAAGGCGGCTCTTAAACAGGAAGGGGTGTGGCCTTGACAGGAAGGGGTGGCTCATATTGATATTAGGGGGGTGCACGAGTTTAGTCAGGCCTAGGGCAGCACAAAACCTAAATACACTGCTGGTCCCAACATTTCCTTTTATGAGCATTTCCAGGAGTCACAATGGCAGCCTCCTTGTTCCATCTTTTAACCACTTCAGCCCCGGAAGGATTTGCAGCTTTAGGACCGGAGCACTTTTTGCGATTCGGCGCTGCGTCGCTTTAACTGAGAATTGCGCGGTCGTGCGACGTTGTACCCAAACGAAATTTGCGTCCTTTTTTTCCCACAAATAGAGCTTTCTTTTGGTGGTATTTGATCCCCTCTGCGTCATTTCTGATCGCCGCTATAAATAAAAGAAGAGCGACAATTTTGCAAAACAACCTAAATTTCTTACTTTTTGCTAAAATACAAATCCAAAAAAAAAATATAAAAAAACATTTTTTTTCACCGTTTTGGCCGATTTATATTCTTCCTCATATTTGTGATAAAAAAAAATCGCAATCGGCGTTTATTGATTGGTTTGCGCAAAAGTGGTCGCGTTTATGGGTGATGAGAATTCATTTTTGGGGTATTTTTTTATTTTTATTTTTTACTAATAATGGCGGCGATCTGCGATTTTTAGCGGTACTGCGATATTTCAGCGGACATGTCGGACCATTTAGACATTTTTTTGGGACCATTGGCATTTATACAGCGATCAATGCTATAAAAATGCACTGATTACTGTGTAAATGCCATTGGCAGTGAAGGGGTTAACCTGCACGGGGCGCTCTAAGGGTTAACTGTGTTCCCTGGGCGTTCTAACTGTGGGGGGACTGCCCTAACAGGGGAAGGGAAGTGATCACAGTTTCCATGTAGAGGAAGGCTGTGATCACAGCCCTTCCCCCTCTCACAGAACGGAGGTCTGTGTTTACTTACATGGACCTCCGTTCTTTCACTCCGGGGGGGGCATCGCGGGTGGCCGGCGGAGATCGACTCCGCCGCACCCGCTCCCTGGCCCTCCGGCGGCGCACGCGCGCTCACTAGGCTCGATCTCGCGCCCGCCGTTGTATGACGGCGATTCGCGTTACAGAGCCACTTTGTCGCCGTCATTTGCCGATCAGCCGTCGGCAAGCGGTTAATGAATTGAAGAATATTTTACATGGAAGTACAAATCCTTGAAGCCGGAGTAAACGCAAAGTCCAGTCATTTCGGCTTGACATACCCAAACACGGGAGGAGGTAGGTGTCCCTGACCGAGAGGAAATAACAATTTAATTGTATAGAAGGAGGACATTCCACGGCATAGCCTGAGTCACCCGTCATAGTGAGAAGTGGAAATACATTAAGTTCTGTGAGGAGCCCGGCTCTGCATTGATGAGAATCCGTCTTCCCATCGTCTGAAGTCTTACAGCAAAGAGCCAGAAAAAACACGAGACAGAGAAGAACACGTTCACTATGAAGTCTGAGGATAGAATGTAGAGCTCACCCCCGAAGGAGCCGCTGTTTTCTTGGGTCCCCAGTTCCCAGAGCCCACCACTCTCCAAGCAGCACCCCGCTTCCCCGACCTACCCAGGCTGAAGGGTGGATATTTATTATAACACTGCCCAATAATTCAACAATCAAAGAATGGCAATAAATACTTCAACACAGATGTGGAAGAGATACAAAATGACATCTACAGCGCCTGGAAAAAGTATTCACACCCCTTGAAATTCCCCACATGTTGTCATGTTACATCCAAAAATGTAAATGTATTTTATTGGGATTTTATGTGATAGACCGACACAAAGTGGCTCATAATTGTGAAGTGGAAGGAAAACGATAAATTATACAAATAAATCTGTGAAAAGTGTGGGGGGCATTTTGTATTCCGTCCCCTTTACTCTGATACCCCTAACTAAAATCTAGTGGAACCAATTGCCTTCAGAAGTCACCTAATTAGTAAATAGAGACCACCTGTGTGTCATTTAATTTCAGTGTAAATACAGCTGTTCTGTGAAGCCCTCAGAGGTTTGTTAGAGAACCTTAGTGAACAAACCGCATCATGAAGGCCAAGGAACACACCAGACAGGTCAGGGATAAAGTTGTGGAGAAGCATAAAGCAGGGTTAGGTTAAAAAAAATCTTGCAAGTTTTGAACATCTCACAGAGCTCTGTTCAATACATCATGGAAAAATGGAAAGAGTATGGCACAACTGTAAACCTACCAAGACATGGCCGTCCACCTAAACTGACCAGCCGGGCAAGGAGAGCATTCATCAGAGAAGCAGCCAAGAGGCCCATGGTAACTCTGGAGGAGCTGCAGAGATTGGAGAATCTGTCCACAGGACAACTATTAGTCGTGCTCTCCACAAATCTGGCCTTTATAGAAGAGTGGCAAGAAGAAAGCCATTGGTGAAAGAAATCCATAAGAAGTCCGTTTGCAGTTTGAGAAGCCATGTGGGGGACACAGCAAACATGTGGAAGAAGGGGCTCTGCTCAGATGAGACCAAAATTGAACTTTTTGGCCTAAAAGCAAAACGCTATGTGTGGCAGAAAACTAACACTGCACATCACCCTGAACACACCATCCCCACCGTGAAACATGGTGGTGGCGGCATCATGGTGTGGCGATGCTTTTCTTCAGCAGGGACAGGGAAGCTGGTCAGAGTTGATGGGAAGATGGATGGAGACAAATACAGGGCAATCTTAGAAGAAAACCTGTTAGAGTCTGCAAAAGACTTGAGACCGGCAGGACAACGACCCTAAACATCCAGCCAGAGCTACAATGGAATGGTTTAGATCAAAGCACATTCATGTGTTAGAATGGCCCAGTCACAGTCCAGACCTAAATCCCATTGAGAATCTGTGGCAAGACTTGAAAATTGCTGATCACAGACGCTCTCCATCCAATCTGACAGATCTTGGGGGATTCTGCAAAGAAGAATGGGCAGAAATGTCCTCTCTAGATGGGCAAAGCTGGCAGAGACTTCCTCAAAAAAACTTTCAGCTGTAATTGCAGCAAAAGGCGGTTCTACAAAGTATTGACTCAGGGGGGCGCCATACAAATGCCCCCCACACTTTTCACAGATTTATTTGTAAAACATTTTCAAAACCATTTATCATTTTCCTGCACTTCACAATTATGTGCCACTTTGTGTCGGTCTATCACATAAAATCCCAAATAAAACACATTTACCTTTGATTGTAACATGACAAAATGTGGAAAATTTCAAGGGGTATGAATACTTTTTCAGGTCACTGTATATTATCCCAGCTCCTGCTTTCAGACAGAGCAGCGCAGTGGACAAGAGGCTACAAGAATATGGCCGCTCCAGAATACACTGTGCAGCGGGGATCCAAGTGATGCGCAGTCCACCTAGGGGTTCTGTTGGTATAAACTGTATTCACGATTAGGGATGGGGCTCAGGTGTGTTCTGATCGTAGTCCCAACCCAAGTGAGCAATCCCACCAGGAAGCCCTCACTGCACACCGCCAATCATAGACCACAAAGCATTTCCCAGCCCGCCTATGACTGGAGGTGCAATGAGGGATTCCTGGTGGGTTTGCTCAGGTGGGTTGGCACTAGGGTCAGAACACCCCTTATGCCCATCCCTATTCATGGTTGACAATATAACTGTATGGTAAAATCGTATTATGATAAAACAACGATCAATCGTATTGCAGGGTCCACCTTGAAGAGAATCGCTCACCTGTGGACATTACTGATCATCTGAATCTTCACTTTTGAATTGGTATAACTTTCCCCTTATCACTCAGAAATTCCTCCATGTTTTATTACGGACTTGTCATCTCGCTGTCAGTGTAGAAATGTCAGGTTGGTGTCGTGCTGTGAGGCCGTTCGATCTCCCAACAAAGGTCAGGACTCCATTCTAGACAGTGAGCGGCTTTGATATCTGACAGTTTTCCTTTAATCCTGAATATGCACTCCGATGTCCCTGGAGGTAACGCTGAACTATTCTAACAACGCACTGCCACCCTAAAATTTAACTTTTTTTGGTGCATCTTCATTTTCTCGGGGTGCAATGGGTGTTCCCAGCTCCGCCCAGATGAGGTCTGGTCAGCAATGCGCATTCTCAAAATCTTTTTCACAGGGTCCGGCTCCCAGTGACAGCCCGCTCTATAGGGGCGCAGGGGTGCCGCCCCCCCCCCCCAATCCATGCGCCCGGCCCCAAATGTCCATGCAGGGTGCCGGACACATGAATTCCAATGTTTTTTTTTTTTCTGAAGCACATGATTAGAGCCGGAGGCTGTAATTGGCTTCAAAAAAGGGTGGGCTCTGCGCCACGAGCCCACCCACTTGTGTGACAGCCAATTAGCCACTTGCCACCCGTCCACCATCAAATGACGGAGGAGCGGTGCGGCTCTCCTTATGTTTATAATAAAATTTTTTATTAATATTTCAGCTTCAACTGCCAGGAAAATTGCTCGGGATGCAAAGAAAACCCCACAAATAACTTCTGTTGAAATACAGGACTCTCTGAAAACATGTGGTGTGGTTGTTTCTAGATGCACAATAAGGAGGTACTTGAAGAAAGATGGGCTACATGCATGGGCGTCCGCAGAACTTTTTCCAGAGGGGGGCATAATTTCAAGGTCATCCATGCTCTGCCCCTTTTTGACAATGTCATAATTACATTATCACGGTCAGAGACTGCAGACGTAGTACAGGAGATGGTCAGAGACTCCAGACATGATCCAGGAGATGGTCAGAGACTGCAGACGTGATACAGGAGATGGTCAGAGACTGCAGACATGATCCAGGAGATGGTCAGAGACTGCAGACATGATACAGGAGATGGTCAGAGACTGCAGACATGGTACAGGAGACAGTCAGAGACTGCAGACATGATCCAGGAGATGGTCAGAAACTGCAGACGTGATACAGGAGATGGTCAGAGACTGCAGACATGATCCAGAATATGGTCAGAGACTGCAGACGTGATACAGGAGACAGTCAGAGACTGCGGACATGATACAGGAGACGGTCAGAAACTGCAGACATGGTACAGGAGACGGTCAGAGACTGCAGACATGGTACAGGAGACGGTCAGAGACTGCGGACATGGTACAGGATATGGTCAGAGACTGCGGACATAGTACAGGAGATGGTCAGAGACTGCAGACATAGTACAAGATATGGTCAGAGACTGCGGACATGGTACAGGATACGGTCAGAGACTGCGGACGTAGTACAGGAGATGGTCAGAGACTGCAGATATAGTACAGGATACGGTCAGAGACTGCAAACATGGAACAGGAGACAGTCAGAGACTGCAGACATAGCACAGGAGACAGTCAGAGACTGCGGACATGGTACAGGAAACGGTCAGAGACTGCATACATGGCCCAAGAGACTGTCAGAAACTGCATACATGGCTCAAGAGGATAAGGACCTAGTGGGGAACCCCTGATCTGATCCCTGATTCCAGGGGGGGGGCAATTGCACCCCCTTGCCCCTACCTGCGGACGCCCATGGCTACATGGTCGAGTCGTCAGAAGAAAGCCATTACTACGCAAATACCACAAAGTATCCCACTTACAATACACCAAACAGCACAGAGACAAGCCTCAAACCTTCTGGCACAAAGTCATTTGGAGTGATGAGACCAAAATTGAGCTTTTTGGCCACAACCATAAACCTTACATTTGGAGAGGAGTCAACAAGGCCTGTAATGAAGGTTCACCATTCCTACTGTGAAACATGGAGGTGGATCGCTGATGGATTGTGGATGTGTGAGCTACAAAGGCACAGGAAATTTGGTCAAAATTGATGGCAAGATGAATGAAGTATGTTATCAAAAAAATACTGGAGGAACATTTGCATTTATCAGCCAGGAAGCTGCGCATGGGATGTACTTGGACATTCCAACATGACAATGATCCAAAACACAAGGCCAAGCCGACCTGTCATTGGCTACAGCAGAATAAAGTGAAGGTTCTGGAGTGGCCATCTCAGTCTCGTGACCTCAATATCATTGAGCCACTCTGGGGAGATCTCAAACATGCAGTTCAGGGAAGACAGCCCAAGAATTTCCAGGAACTGAGGAATGGGCAGCTTTACCATCTGAGAAGATAAAGAGCCTCAACCACAAATACCACAAAGACTTCAAGCTGTCATTGATGTTAAAGGGTTCAATACACAGTATTAAGAACTGGGGTATGTAAACTTTTGATCAGAGTCATTTGGGGAGTTTCTGTTGTCATTATGATATAAAAAGAGTAAACACAGTTGATTGATAATAAATGGCTTCAGCCAAACACCAACCATGAGTGAAAGAAATGTTTTCGTGTTCTCATTCAAATTCTCTGAAAAATGGCCAAGAAATCATAAATTCTGCCAGGGTATGTAAACTTATGAGCACAACTGTATATTTGGGGTTTCTAAGTAATTTTCTAGCAAAAAAATAAAAATTTAAACAAAAAGTTCCAGAAAAAGCCTGGCCTTCAAGTGGTTAAATTGTATTACTCGGTAAATGAGGACAATTCAATAACCAGATTGTCCCAGGGAACGTTCGCACACTCGGCGGCCTCCTTCCATAGTCATTGCAATAGTATTGGTACTCCGCCCGTTCATAAACCTCGTATATTCTAAGTGTGGATCCCGTCATGTTTGATCTGGCTCGGGTCATGTCTAGTAAACTTTCACGGTATGGTCCGTGTGTCGGGGATTTTATAAGCGTGCCGTAAATCCTTACATAAACCTGGTTATAGGAGGAAGAGCTGTGTACACGTTAGGGGAGGTTTATAGGAGGTTTATGGCTTGTAAAGTATATAGAGCAAATCACTTAGTGAAAACACACTCCGGACAGTAACTAGAGCACTTAATAATCTTCTCATTGATTCTGTTAGCTGCGTTATATCTGTATACTAATGGCACGATAGACTGCCCATCCAACCACCTCCATGTCCCCAGTCCACCCAATCATACAAGGTTTAACCAATAATACAGATGGTGAGCCAGACAAGCTCCTGTCCTTGGAATCTTAATCTCTTGGGTTGGAATATTCTTATTTATAATGGGTATAGAAAATAATCACCCCCACCCCTTTAAAATAATCACATTTGTTGCTTTGAGGCCTAAAATGAAGACAGACACCGTTTTTGTATTATCCAGCCGTATTTACTGAGTGCAACTTATAACATCCTAATGAAAGGCGTAACACCAACATGTCCGTTTTTTTTCTTAATTTTTTAAAAATGTTTTTCTTAATTTTTCATTGCCTATATTGTTTTTCTTTTTACATTCAGCTGGCAGTGGGGAACCCCGGTGACAGCTGAAGACTCAGCGGTTGTTAAAATGGTTGTAAACCCTTTATAACCACTTTAACCTAATAAGTCACTGGGACCAGATGGTTTGCACCCGAGAGTCCTTAAGGAACTTAGCCAAGTTATTGACAGACCATTGTACATAATCTTTAGGAGCAGTTTTCTGACTGGTATGATACCAGCTGATTGGTGGAAAGCCAATGTTGTATTATCCAGCCGTATTTACCGAGTGCAACTTATAACATCCTAATGAAAGACGTAATACCAACATGTCCATTTTTTTTTTAATTTTTAAAATATATTTTTCTTAATTTTTCATTGCCTATATTGTTTTTCTTTTTACATTCAGCTGGCAGTGGGGAACCCCGGTGACAGCTGAAGACTCATCGGTTGTTAAAGTGGTTGTAAACCCTTTATAACCACTTTAACCTAATAAGTCACTGGGACCAGATGGCTTACACCCGAGAGTCCTTAAGGAACTTAGCCAAGTTATTAACAGACCATTGTACCTAATCATTAGGAGCAGTTTTCTGACAGGTATGATACCAGCTGATTGGAGGAAAGCCAATGTTGTATTATCCAGCCGTATTTACCGAGTGCCACTTATAACATCCTAATGAAAGGCGTAACACCAACATGTCCGTTTTTTTTCTTAATTTTTTAAAAATGTTTTTCTTAATTTTTCATTGCCTATATTGTTTTTATTTTTACTATCAGCTGGCATTTGGGAACCCCGGTGACAGCTGAAGACTCATCGTTTGTTAAAGTGGTTGTAAACCCTTTATAACCATTTAACCTAATAAGTCACCGGGACCAGATGGCTTACACCCAAGGGTCCTTAAGGAACTTAGCCAAGTTATTGACAGACCCTTGTACCTAATCTTTAGGAGCAGTTTTCTGACTGGTATGATACCAGCTGATTGGAGGAAAGCCAATGTGGTGTCAATATATAAAACGGACCAAGATATATCCTTGGGAACTACTGACCAGTTAGCTTAACAGCAATAATATGCAAGCTCTTGGAGGGAATAATAAGGGATTACATACGAGTCTACTGTAATGAGAATGGTATCAGTAGCAGTAATCAGCATGGGTTCATGAAGAATCGTTCTTGCCAAACCAATCTATTAACCTTCTATGAGGAGGTGAGCGGCCATCTAGATAAAGGAAGGCCTGTAGACGTGGTGTATCTGGAATTTGCGAAAGCATTTGATGCAGTTCCCCATAAACGTTTACTGTACAAACTAAGGTCCCTCAACATGGATCAAAGGGTGAGTACCTGGATTGAAAACTGGCTACAGGGGCGAGTCCAGAGGTTGGTGATAAATGGGGAGTACTCAGAATGGTCTGGTGTAGAAAGTGGGGTCCCCCAGGGATCTGTCCTGGGACCAATCCTATTCAGTTTATTCATAAACGACTTGGAGGACGGGGTGAACAGCTCAATCTCAATATTTGCGGATGATACCAAGCTAAGCAGGGCAATAATTTCTCCACAGGATGTGGAAACCTTACAAGAAGATCTGAACAAATTAAAGGGGTGGGCAGATAAGTGGCAAATGAGGTTTAATGTAGAAAAATGTAAAATAATGCATTTGGGTACCAAGAACATGAACACAAACTACTCACTAGGGGGAGAGCCTCTGGGGGAATCTAGGATGGAAAAAGACCTAGGGGTCCTAGTAGAGAACAGACTCAGCAATGGCATGCAATGCCAAGCGGCTGCAAGCAAAGCTAACAAAGTGTTGGCATGCATCAAAAGGGGAATAAACTCCAGAGATAAATCAATAATTCTCCCACTATACAAATCTCTGGTGAGGCCGCACCTGGAATATGCCGTCCAGTTCTGGGCACCGGTCCTCAGGAAGGATGTCCTGGTATTGGAAAGGGTACAGAGAAGGGCAACAAAGCTAATTAAGGGATTGGAAGACCTCAGTTATAAGGAAAGATTACAAACACTGAACTTATTCTCTCTGGAGAAGAGACGCTTGAGAGGGGATATGATTTCAATGTACAAATACTGTACTGGTGACCCCACAATAGGGACAAAACTATTCAGCTCAAGGGAGCACACAAAGACACGCTGCCATTCACTAAAAATAGAAGAAAGGCGGTTTAACCTTAAACTGCGTAGAGGTTTCTTTACAGTAAGAGCAGTGAGGATGTGGAATTCTCTTCCACAAGCAGTGGTTTCTGCTGGTAGTATAGATAATTTCAAAAAACTATTAGATAGGCACCTAAGGAACCACAACATTGAGGAATATACAATGTAATACTGACATAAAAACACACACATCGGTTGGACTTGATGGGCTTTTTTCAACCTCGCTGACTATGTAGCTATGTAACCTACCGGTAAGCCTGTATACGCTTGACGTCATCGGCGCATGCACAGTGAAGAAGCGGACCGACGTGCCATTTCTTCACTAGGATTGTGCCGCAATTGGCAGCTCCCACGCGCACACGACTCTGGCCAGTCACAGATCCGGAGTCAGTGCCCAATCCCCCCCCCCCCCCCCCCGAAGGGAGAGGGGTAGCCATGGATGTGGCCTGAAGCGGGTACAGCGCAGGCTTCGTTCTGAGGTATGCATACTAGCCTGTAATGCTTTTACTTTGCAGGGTAATAAAGAGGAAGCAAAACTCATTAGGGTTTACTTCCCGATGTGGTGGCTGCCTTCTCCTTAACCCCTTCCTGCCTAAGCCTATTTCTGACATTTGTTGCTTACAGGTTAAAATCCATATTTTTTGCTAGAAAATTACTTAGAACCGCCAACCATTTTATATATATATATATATATATTTTGCAAAGATCCTAGAGAATTAAATGGCGGTCATTGCAGTATTTTATGTCGCACTAACCCTAACCCTGGCCGAAAGGAGAAGTGATCCTATTGGCTTAGGAGGAGGAGGGAGGAGACGCACAGCTGCCATGATGCCATGACTTGGAGGATTCGGAGCAGCAGCTGTTTTCTCCATGGCTGGCCATGAGCTGGAAAAACGCTTCACTTCTCCCTGCCAAACTCATCAAGCTGACATCCCTGGGCATGACCGCCTGCATCAGCCTGCTTGGCAATCTCCTGTTCTCCTTCACACTGCGAGACCGGAGCCTGCACAGAGCCCCCTATTATCTCCCCAGGGTCCATCTGGAGATAACAGCACAGGGTAAAAAGCCGGTGACCGAGGGGGGAGGGGTGTGTATGGTGCACAGTGGCGGGCTGGAGAGACGGGGGGGAGGGGCGATGGACCACCAGCCCTCACTGGAGCTCAGGTAAGTATTAGATGGGCTGGGGGGGGGTTAGGGGGGGAACTGCTGGACACAAAAGGTATGTTACCTTCATACATAGAATGCATACAGGTAAAAAACCTTCAACCTTTAGAACCACTTTAAGATTTATTGCAATTGAAATAAAAAAAAAGTTCAGTATTTTTTCCACAGCACTGGAGGTCAGCCATCTTGGAGAGGAGGGTACAAATGCATGAAAAATACATTCATTTTTCAACAGAATGTACATGTCTCATGTTTTAGGCCAGTCTTTACATTTCTCATGTTCTAGGCCAGTCTTTACATTTCTCATGTTCTCGGCCAGTTTTTACATTTCTCATGTTCTAGGCCAGTCTTTACATTTCTCATGTTCTAGGCCAGTCTTTACATTTCTCATGTTCTAGGCCAGTCTTTGCATTTCTCATGTTCTAGGCCAATCTTTGCATTTCTCATGTTCTAGGCCAGTCTTTACATTTCTCATGTTCTAGGCCAGTCTTTACATTTCTCATGTTCTAGGCCAGTCTTTGCATTTCTCATATTCTAGGCCAATCTTTGCATTTCTCATGTTCTAGGCCAGTCTTTACATTTCTCATGTTCTAGGCCAGTCTTTACATTTCTCATGTTCTAGACCAGTCTTTACATTTCTCATGTTCTCGGCCAGTCTGTGCATTTCTCATGTTCTAGGCCAGTCTTTACATTTCTCATGCTCTAGGCCAGTCTTTGCATTTCTCATGTTCTAGGCCAATCTTTGCATTTCTCATGTTCTAGGCCAGTCTTTACATTTCTCATGTTCTCGGCAAGTCTTTACATTTCTCATGTTCTAGGCCAGTCTTTACATTTCTCATGTTCTAGGCCAGTCTTTACATTTCTCATGTTCTAGGCCAGTCTGTCTCAACCAGGTTCCTTGAGCAATGAGCAATCTCTACCTCTCTAAGTGACCACTGACACCCATGATCCTTTCAGCTATCTGTAAGGGGACATTATTTCAGCTTACCATCAATGTAATAGGGCCCCTTTCCCACTATCCACCAGTAAAAAGTAGATTTTATTTCACTGTCAACCAGTGTAAGAGGGTGCTTCTCCTCCAGATACCAATGTAAGAGGGACCTTCTCCATTGACCACCAGCACCAGCACTTCTCCCTCTAAACATCAATATAAGGGGTCCATCTCCCAATAACCATCAGTATAAAGTGGCCTTTCACTTAAAGCCAACCAGTGTATGAGGGTCCTTCTTCTCTGTCTGCTAATGGAAAAAGAAACCTCTTCATCGACCCCAGTGTAAGCTGGCACCTCTGCCACTAAACATCAATGTTAAGGAGGTCCTTCAATGACCACCAATATAAGAGGGCATCCTTAAAACATATATTGTGCTACAACCCCAATAGTCAATAGTCCAGCTTAGCAGGAAAGACCATCCTCCGGTGACCGTTCAACAGGCTCCACAAGCCAACAACGTAGATTTAAGACGAATGCAGTAAATGACTTGGACAGTTGTACAGCATAAAATCAATTTATTTAATGTAAGTGGAGGTAAAAAAATCCAGAAAACAAGCAGCTTACATGTTTCAACCCTCAGGAGACCTTAATGATAGTTTTTTATAATTTTTTTATCTCTATCTTCATTAAATAAATGTTTTTTATACTGTCAAGGATCTGAGTTACAGATTGCATTTGTCATATAAGAGGGCATGTCTTTAATGACCACCAATGTAGGGAACACTACAATTTTCATGGTCAGCATTTCATTTTTTGCCATTATTATTCTCCATTTCATAACTACTGAAAATAGTTTTGTCGTAGAGAGAAGCCATGGGTATCAAATACACCAAGGTGACATTCCTTAATATTTTATCCTTATTTCTCAACTTATTGATCATGTTAACACATCGTGAGCTGTAGATACGATAATTGATACCAGGGGTTCTTTGAGACTTGAATGTTATTTCTGGGGTTCCTCCATGTTTAGGAAGATGAGAGTTGTTGCTCTAGGCAATATATTGACCTCTATATGCTGTGGAATTCCCAAGCATGTTCATGTGTCCTTGCCCTTACTATTGCCTATCTGGTAGTCATTAATTGTGCTTAGTGAATGGATGCTTTATAAGCAGGCACATGATTTGCCAGAATAATTGACCTTCTGATAGAAGCAGTTCAAGGTAGCCTTGCTGTCATCATAATCTGATTGGTGCACCAGGTAAGTAATGGTTTTACTCAGTCACGTAGAACCTCCAGGGGAAGCAGTGAGCGAGGTGACATTCCTAGACAACCTTTCCTACTTCTCACAAGTCATTTTAGGATTCTCAATGCTTTGTTCTTTGTAGGAACGTTTGAAGCTCACGGTTCAGCAAGGGCAATCATGCTGTGGGCTACAACATTCCTCAGTATGCTCTATGAAGTAATGAGTGACCATTCATTTTATGAAGCAGTAGACACCATTCTGATCAACTCTGCAAAGTGCAACCAACAGCTGCCCATGTAGACAGACTAATGTTACCTATACAAAGGTCCTACAGGCTGCCTGAACAACGCTCTCAATTTCAGTTGACAATGGGGCCGTTTCTGATGTGGCAGGAGATAAATGGAGATCCTCACACACCTTTGTAAGAAGGACAAATCCTTTACTGTCCTATGGAGCAGAGCTAAGGATCAAAAGCAGTGTTTCCCAACCTCATTCCTCAAGTACCGCAACAGGCCATGTTTTGTGAATCTGCCTTAGATAAAATAGCTGACAAAAATACCAAGCCATTGACATTAATTCATATAAACCACTGCAAGGTGAAGGAAATCCTAAAAAAAAATATGACCTGTTAAACTGTCCCCAGCTCTACAAAGTCAGGAAAAGGGATTCAAACTATTGACCCGATGGTACCGCTGCCCCTCCACTCTGCACCTTATAGACCCAAAAATCCCAGATGCTTGTTGGCGATGCTTTGTGTCTAGGGGAACTATCTTACACATTTGGTGGGAGTGTCTCCCTATACGTAAATTCTGGCAGGCGATCTTTGATCTATACTGTAAACTCAAGGCTTCCACGATCATCCCCTCCCCAGAGATGGCACTACTGTCCATTCTCCCAGGCCCGCTGAAATCTGTTAAAAAAGATGTGCTGCGTCACTTTTTAGCTGCAGCCAGAGTGGTTATACCTAGACATTGGAAGTCTAGGAGTGTGCCCTCCCTTGGGGACTGGGCGATGGAGGTGGATAGGATCAACGGGATGGAACGACTATTGGCGCAGGAGACGGGTAATCTGGAGCAATTCTCCAGGACCTGGACTTCTTGGTCTATGTTTAGTTATTCTGAGGGATTTGCTCCATGGATGGAGGGAAACTCCACTGTCAAATGACTTAGCCTACATGCCATGCTTACCTGCCTTCTACTCTCTCTAAACGCCCCCTGACATACTGCTCCCCCTATTACCTCTCATATCGTTATCTCCCTAACCTTCCCTGTCATTCACAAGACTTCTCCCCGTTTCTCACTCTATTTTATTATTTTTTTTTATTTGAAGACATTCCAACTCTGGGTTTCTTCAGGTTATGTGCGACCTTTGTGACACACTCTCATTTCCCGCAATACAGGGGTAACATTTTGTGCATATATGGCATATAAGGTAGTGAACACCGCTCGAAAAGCAGAAAGCGGTGCGCACAACACCCAGTCTTAAGAATTTAATTGTTACGGGCCATGTACGACTTGTAATTTTATGGATAACATGTATAGATGACCTCTGTTAACTATTACCTGATCACTGTGAACCCTGTCTTAGTACCTGTTGTTGATCTACCGTTTCCTTGCTCTACGAGTAAGATCCTGTATTATGTTCCTTTTCTCCTTCTATCAATAAAATCAAATTGAATTAAAATATGACCTGTTGAGGATATTTTAAAATTGAGGTTGGGAACCACTGATCTGACCTTCTTCAACCTTTTGAACATGGAAGAACCCTTGAAAACACTTCATGCTTGTTGCTAAATCCCCATCTGTGTCATAAATGGTAGCTCATCCCTATTGGACTGTAATTGCTCAAAAAAGGGGGAACCAGATGGGACTTTAGCGGTACCAGATTGACTAATAAAAGAAAATGTTCTAAAATATACACTTTATTGAGTAAAAAGGACCATACATTGTGAGTAAATACCAATCAGTAAAGCTCTGCATTATATAAAGTTCCTTCCATTAAGGCAGTGGTTCTCAACTCCGGTCCTCGGGACCCCCCAACAGGCCAGATTTAAAGTATTACCTTGGGGAGAAGCAGATTAGAATACTGCAATCACTGAGCAGCAAATTATATCACCTGTGATGCATTTCAGTTATCCTGCAAACCTGGCCTGTTGGGGGGTCCCGAGGACCGGTGTTGAGAACCACTGCATTAAGGTGTCATTCAGATGGCAACAAGAGAACCTCAACACGTTTCAACTCATAAAGAGTCTTCATCGGGAGGAAAATGATTACTCTATTGTTTTTATTAAGGCATCTTGAAGTATGTAATATATCATTTTCCTCCTGATGAAGACTCTTTATGAGTTGAAATGCATTGAAGCTCTGCATCATATAAAGTTCTATCCAAGCCTCTTTATGATGAACTCATAAAGAGGCTTCATCAGGAGGAAAATAATTCCTCTATTGTCTTTATTAATGCATCTTAAAGTATGTAATATATTACGTTTGTGGCGTGTCTAAAATGTTTGTTGAATGGTCCAATATCTCAAGGGCAACATGGGCCAGGTACGTGTGTATGCGCATGGCTATCCAGAGACATGCCGAGAAGTGCCACCTAGCGTGGAGTGCACGTGATGGTCAGGGTAAACCTGCTGCGGGCAGTCGAACGCAGTCAGTGGGAGAGGTAGGGTCACAGTGCAATGGAGCAACAAGCGAACATCAAGTTCTTCTACAAATTGGGGAAAATGGTGACAGAGACACATGAAATGTTGGTGCAAGTGTGCGGGGCAGAAGCTTTGAGCAGAAAATGTGTTTACGGCTGGTTCAAACGCTTTCGCAACGGAAAGGAAATGACTGATTGGCCACATTCGGGTAGAGCCTCGGCAAGCAGAACCCCAGACATGATCGAGTGAGTGCGACAAATGCTTGCACGAGATCAGCAACTGACTCTACAATTGATGGCAGCAGAATCAGCATTAGGAAGGACACTGTGATTTGGGTAAGTGGAAGATCTGTTCCCGATTTGTGCAGCATAAGCTGACAGACGAACAGAAAGAAAAAAATGGATGGAAACCTATAGAGATTTCATTACCATGTGTGGCCAGAATCCATCCTTTCTGCCAACCATCGCCTCAGAGTGAATCGTGTGCACCAATTCTTGGCATAGCTTACCTGTTCTCGATCATCCACCAAATCCCCCTGATCTGGCGCTTGTGGACTTCTTTCTGTTTCCCCACCTGAAGAGCGTCATGGAAGGACCACGTTTGGCGGCAATCCAAGAATGCGTGACAGCTGTTCTGTGATCAATTCCTAAAGTGGCCTTTGCTGACAGTTTCCAGAAGCTTTATGAACGTTGCCAAGAGTGTGTTGGGATGGATGGCAATTATAATGACGGCCATTCGGCCAATAAAGGTCATTTGTTTGTATCTTCTGTTTTGTTTGTTTTCTGATACCATTCACCAAACTTTTTAGACACACCTCATATAGACATGTAGTACACCTGACTGTCAAGATTTTCAGAATCTGTTTGTACTAAATATGTTTACAATTAATAATTCTACCCCGAGCTTCATCACCAACCCCATCTCCAAATATCACATATAACTGTTCTTTCCGCTTCTTCCAAGACCTCCTGCTCTCTGCCTCCTTCATCTCCTCCTTCCATGCTTGTCTCCAGGACTTCTCCAGAGCCTCTCCCATCTTCTGGTGCTCCCTACCTTAATCTGTTTGGCTATTTCTTACTCTGTCCACCTTTAGGTGATCCCTGAAAACTCATCTCTTCATGGAAGCCATCCCACCTCCACCTAACAAATGAACTCTGTCTCCATCAGCTCATCCCCTAGAGCCAGACAGTGATAGAGGAGACTGGAGGGTCCAATCGGGCCCGCTGGTAAAACTGACAGATGGACCACATTGGTCTGCTAGTGTGAAAGTGGTCTTACTCTACCAACATGTGCATACTTGCCAACACTCTCGAATTTCCCCGGTACATTTCCGGGATTTAGATCTTTTTCCCAGTCTAAGCGATTCCGGGGAAATGTCCAGAGAAATCAGTTTTTTCCCTGATTCCTCCGGCGCCGCTAGAGGTCCATGGTCGGCGCTGGCTCGGTCTCCGTTGTCATTGTACTGGAGACCAGCGGTGAGTAAAAACCAAGAGGTGGATCCCGGTGGCAATGAAAAGCGGCTGCCAATAGAATTTCTATTGGCAGACGCTTTCATTGCCACCCAAGCTCCGCCTCTTGGTTGTTCCCTGCCTCCAGTGCTAGGAAAGGGCGTGGAGGCCAAATAAATCAGCAGGCCACAGGACACTCTCATGTAAAGAAGGCACTCCACTGGGATACACCCGATGTAAAGAGGGCACTCCGCTGGGACACCTGATGTAAAGAGGGCACTCCGCTGGGACACCTGATGTAAAGAGGGCACTCCGCTGGGACACCTGATGTAAAGAGGGCACTCCACTGTGACACACCTGGTGTAAAGAGGGCACTCTGCTGTGACACACCTGATGTAAAGAGGGCACTCCGCTGGGACTCACCTGATGTAAAGAGGGCACTCCGCTGGGACTCACCTGATGTAAAGAGGGCACTCCGCTGGGACACACCTGATGTAAGGAGGCACTCTGCTGGGACACCTAATGTAAAGAGGGCACTCGGCTGGGACACACCTGGTGTAAAGAGGGCACTTGGCTGGGACACATCTGGTGTAAGGAGTCACTCTGCTGGGACACACCTGATGTAAGGAGGCACTCTGCTGGGATACACCTGATGTAAGGAGGCACTCTGCTGGGACACACCTGATGTAAGGAGATACTCTGCTGGGACACAGCTGATGTAAGGAGGCACTCTGCTGGGATACACCTGATGTAAAGAGGGCACTCCACTGGGACACCTAATGGAAAGAGGGCACTCGGCTGGGACACACCTGGTGTAAAGAGGGCACTCGGCTGGGACACATCTGATGTAAGGAGTCACTCTGCTGGGACACACCTGATGTAAGGAGGCACTCTGCTGGGACACACCTGATGTAAGGAGGCACTCTGCTGGGACACACCTGATGTAAGGAGGCATTCTGCTGGGACACACCTGATGTAAGGAGGCACTCTGCTGGGACACACCTGATGTAAGGAGGCACTCTGCTGGGACACATCTGATGTAAGGAGGCACTCTGCTGGGACACATCTGATGTAAGGAGGCACTCTGCTGGGACACATCTGATGTAAGGAGGCACTCTGCTGGGACACACCTGATGTAAGGAGGCACTCTGCTGGGACACACCTGATGTAAGGAGACACTCTGCTGGGCACACCGGATGGCATCTGTGGCAGATAATGTGGCAAGTGACACACTCAGGGCTCCCACTGATTCTGCATTCTAGTGAGTTGAATGATTTCATTTTATATTACAATGTAATAATAGAAATAATGCGCTTCAATCATCCTGACACCATAACAACCATGGTGCCGGGATGATTGAAGCGCCAACACCAGGTGATTGGAGAATCTTTATCTGCTGATTGTTAAACTTTTTTCCTTCCTTCTCTCTCCTTCCCTCCCTACCACCTTTCTTTCTTTCTTTCTTTCTTTCTTTCTTTCTTTCTTTCTTTCTTTCTTTCTTTCTTTCTTTCGCCATCCCTCAATCATCTCAGACTCAAACCACACCCCCTTTGAACCACGCCCCCATTAAGCCACATCCACTATTTCGTTTAAGCCACACCCATTTTTCATCTCCAGAAATGACACACCTGCAAACAGATGCCCCACCCCCTAATTGTAATAAGACCCCGCCCACAGACAAAAAAGTGTCCCTATAAATTTTTTGACAATGTTGGCAACTATGCATGCATGTGACATTTGAATGACCTGTGGTTCTGGCCAGCGCAGTAGATTGCTTTAAAAAAAGGCCTGGATCCTTTCCTAAATGTACATAATTTAAATAAATACTAACATTTATATCAGGACTGGCCCAAGACATTGTGCTGCCTGGGTCCAAGAATGAAATGCTGCCCCCCCCCCCCATAAAAAAATCACACCCACCAAAAAGCCCCCACATCCATTATTTTATATCATGATAATTGAAACTAAAATTACTTTTATTAGGAAGTCAGATTTACATGCAACAGCACCTTGTCCATATGCAAAATTATATGACATACTATTAAGTTCAATCCCAAGGGGCGGGCTAGAGCAGTATGGGGGCAGGCTAGGGCAGTATATAGACAGGCTAGGGTAGTATATGGACAGGCTGGGGTAGTATATAGACAGGCTAGGGTAGTATAGGGGCAGGCTAGGGTAGTATATGGACAGGCTGGGGTAGTATATGGACAGGCTAGGGTAGTATATGGACAGGCTAGGGTAGTATAGGGGCAGGCTAGGGTAGTATATAGATAGGCTAGGGTAGTATATGGACAGGCTAGGGTAGTATATAGACAGGCTAGGGTAGTATATGGACAGGCTAGGGTAGTATCTAGACAGGCTAGGGAAGTATATAGACAGGCTAGGGTAGTGTATAGACAGGCTAGGGTAGTATATGGACAGGCTGAGGTAGTATATGGACAGGCTAGGGTAGTATATAGACAGGCTAGGGCAGTATGGGGGCAGGCAGAGCAGCCCCGGGG